>SRMA01024083.1:0-122352 GCA_007224835.1 Danionella cerebrum | reverse complement strand
TTAATGAATTTCAGTAAAATGTCTTTTCTTTAGCACAAAAGTGGTTTGAGGGAAATAAAATAAAACATACAAATTTAAAGAGTAAAATAATTTCTTTTTGAAAAAAAAAAGTTATTTCTGTTTTCCCAGAAACATGATAACTCCATGGTGAGTTTTTTTTTTTTTTCAAAACAGCAATGGTGGTGTTTTTTGTCTACAATTTCAAATAATGCCACTGTAAATGCTTGGTCTGTTGACCGTCTGGGTGATTTAGCCATTGAGGCTGTAAATACAACTAACTTGTCTTTTCCAAATACAGATAAACTCAAACTCTGAGACGGGTCTGAGAGGGGGTTTCTGCGAGTCTAGGAATCAGTAATAATTAGTCAAGAATGAGAGTGCTCAGTAACTTTGGATGCCATGGGACGAGATCATGTTGTGACACAGAACCACAGGAATAGGATTTGAACAGAAATAAGTACAACATTATTATTATACACCCCAATATTTCCAGTAGAATCGAAATGGAAAAGAACAGAAAGGCCCCTGCGAACATGGAAACCAAACTCATGCTCTTTATGAAGAGAAATGATTGTAACTCAGGTAAGGAACTTGAGGTAAATCCTTCAGGAGGCTACCAGGAAGCATTCCTGTCAAGGGCAGAGGACAAGACGGCAGATGCCTGTTACAGGGAATGACGAGCTTATAAAGAGCGGTGAGTGAAATTTAAAGGTGGGTAATTGGCAACGTGGAACACTCTTCATGGGGCTGTGATTGTAGTGGCAGATCACAAGGAGCTGTTTGACAAAAATGAGGAGAAAAGGGAGGATTTGTGGTGGGCCATTTCTTTCAATCTTGTACAATCTGTATCTTGTACAAAGTTGAAAATGTATGATTAGCCCCACTTAGCGGCTCTTTCACATCCTACTCACGTCATCAAAAAAGCCAGCTTTTATTGGTTGTTCTCCTTGTGAAAAATGTATCCGATATGGCACTCTTTTTTCATTTGGCCCGATGTTTGATGTCCCATTGGCGCCCATGGTTTAAAATCGAGACGTGTCATTGCATGACGCTATTAAAATTCTAGTCGATGTGTAGAGACCTTGAATTCTGTTTAATTTCCTGACATATTAACATGCACACATACATCAGTGTGAAGTTTTGAGGTGGATATAAACTAGGAGTCATCAGATAATGTCTGCATATGTGTTTTTCTTCCGATAGACAGCATCCTGTTATTTATTTTAACACCCTGTTACACATCCTGTTTTTATTCTATTTTTAATCTGTTGGGTTAATCCATATTCTGTGCCTGCTGTTCTCTCTCCATTTTTTTCCTGTTTACCTGCTTGCTTTATTTCTGTATCTCTCCTTCCTGCTTGTTCTCTTGTGTTTCTTGTTTAAACTCTCTTAATCACCTATTCTTTTTTTTTTCAGATTCCAGACTGCATGCCATTATATTGCCTCTATTTCCTGTCTCTTATTGCTGGTTCATTTTAGTAGTAGTAGTTTATAATTTGTATAGCACCTTTCTCAGAGAAACTCACAAAGTACTTCACAATAAACAAATATAGCAAATAGCAGCCGTAAAATCAGAACATTAAAAAACATTAAAACACACAAAAACTTTAATACTATGCAACAAAAATAAGTCCAGGTAATAATTCAGAAATTTTTGGAGGTATTTTTAAAAAGGATTCGACCACAGTTGTTGTGGAAGAGAAATCCTCAGCCTCTGTACCACAGTTCAAAAAGCGTTGTCCCCCTTAGGTTTAAGGCTGGTGCGAGGTACCACCAGTAGATTCTGATCTGCTGATCTCAGAGCTCTGCTTATTGTGTGAGTGTGAAGTGGCTCAGACAGGTACTCCGAAGCAGTGCTCTGTATTTCAAAACCGAAACCTTGAAATCAATTATGTGACAATTTTTTAATTTTATGTGACAAGTCAGGCTGCAGCATTTTGAACTAGTTGCGGTCACTGCACTGAATGTTTTTTTGAGGCATGTGAACAGAGAGTTACAAGAATACAATAATGAAGATTAATAAATAATTAAAGCATGAATTATCATTTCCATTTCAGAGTGAGACACGATGGACCAGAGCTTAGCTATATTAGCTATTAGCTATTTGCTGTCAAACAGTTAAAGAATTTTGTTTTTGCCCAGGTTACAAGCAGAATATGGTTGGGGGTCATCAGCATACATGTGATATGACACACCTTTAAAACACAGATAACGTCACCCAAAGGGAGCATGTGTAGCACAAACCCTTGAGGCACCCCACATGATATTGGGGCATGGTTAGAATTATATGAACTTATAGCCACAGCAAAAGACTTGCCTGAAAGGTTTGAAACACACCAATCAAGAGCTGTACCACAGATGCCCACCTGGTTTCTAAGCCTGTCCACTATGTCTTTGGTAAATTCTCACCGGTTTGTGTTTTCACATGCTTTTGTGTCTTGTCTTGTTCCTACTCTACCTGTGGGGCAGAAAACATTTGTTTGAGACGTAGTATTTGTTCTTTTGTGTTTATGTTAATAAAACAATTTTGTGAGCATAGCTGATCTCCATATGGGTTCACTCCTCATTGTTCCGATGCACTCTTGCAGCTTGAAAAGGGAAACCTAACACAGAGTAAAAAATATCAAGATGATTCTAGACAGGAAGAATTTCTTCAACTTTCTACATCTCTTTATACTGGTACCTTCTAAAGGAATTCTTGGAATTCACAGCGAATGCTAGGAAACATTGATTTGGATGGGGTCATTGTTACAACTTAATTTTCTATGACATCACAGGCCACTTCCTAGCAACAACTTCTTAGAACTCTATTTCAGTGCTTGAAAATAATAAAAAAAACACATGGGGGTTGGCTTATGTAGCGTAGAGTCAAAAAGGGAACATTATACTATGTCACTCAACTCCCCATAGCAACCTGACTGTTTACCATAGCAACCAATTTACTCGTTGTGACATTGTCGACATTTTAAAAATAGTTTTACGTGGGGAGAAGTTATTTAACTACAAATATTTTGAGGTTTGGTCTTCCTATGATCAAAATGACCATCAGCTTCGGTGGAAATGCCACGTGAAAAACTCACCAGGTTCATTCTTCACTGGTGCAGTCTAGTCACGCTGACAACCCTCGACTCTAAATGTGTGCTCACTTAATGAAAGCCACTGCGCTGTGCTCCTCAAATATTTGAACTAACCTTTAATCCTGTTAAGACAGGTGTTATCTGCACATTACTTCAAGATTGCAACATCCGTCTGAAGAGAGCCACTACAGTTTGCGAAGCCCAGGAAATCATGATTAATATCACCTAAATTAAACCCCAGCCATTGATTCATACAACTGAACTTTCAAGCACAGATGGAGATAAAGGGGAAGGAATGCATGATAGATCTTCTTGTTGGCTTAATTAAGATGGGTTCCTTTCTTCAAAATACTACAGGGTGTAGCAGGAGAGCAGATTTCAGGATGGCAATATTGAAATGTTCTCATGCATCGTGGTTTCCTAATCAGCTTGGCTAATATAAAAAGTAATGGTGAGAAATCAGAGGCCAACAGCTGTTGGAAGCAGTTGTTTAATTCTCACCTAAGTGTATTACAGCCCAATAGAAAGCCAGATATGTGTGTACTACAGCTGTTGTGCTTCCACTGATTTGGGGGAGTGTTTTTAGAAAATGGCTCCTGCATTTCAATGAGATCTGAGACTCATGGTATGTATAGTAGCATTAAGATTACAGTCAATAAGCAGCTGTCCTTGAGAAGGACTCAAAAGAAACTCCAGAGGATTCTAAAGTTGTCATATTTAATGGAAATAATGACTCTTGTAAAAGTACAGTCACTGATAGTGGAATAATAAAATAATTTTGTAATCATGCTTATTTTTTAATCACAAAATGAGTCATTCGTATTAAAGGGGTCATGACATGTTAAGCTTTTAGTGGCTTTTATAGTGATTTGGAAGAGTAGATTGGATCAAAAATCCAAGCATGGACATTCCTGAACTAAAAAGGACTTTGTTTCTTTTTGTTCATGCCATTGATGAAATCACATGAGTCAAATGGTTACCTCAACGCTATATATGATAGGCCCATTTTTTGTCCTATGGGCGTGATGCGCTATCAACAAAGCAACACTTCTCTCGTGAAATTCGGAAAGAAACCCTTGCGAGTCAAACTAAGGGAATGACAGAGCTAGTAACAAACATGTGTGCCATCAGTAAATTAAGTTGGTATATCACGATGAAACATGGTGTTGATGTCACCGGTGGGGAATATGCGTTTGCATCTGATTCGGGATCAGATTCTAGATCATAATTTAAGGTAAGGTTATGCTTGTAATGAATCACTCTAATCTTCCACACATCTACATTGGTCGTCATACAGTAACTTTGCAAGCACACGTCTATGCAAATCAGTAACCAATACCTGAGTAACTGGGAAGTGGTTACACAAAGTTTTCTGAATGAAAATCCCATTTCCATAATAAGCTGGAATGAAGAGCTTGAATGTGATTTTAATTTAAAAAAAGAGACTTTTCAAGTAAAAGAATCACATTTCCCCATACAATTATAAGCCAATGTTAACAGCATATTATTAAAAAAAAAAACTGTCACTGAACCCAAATGAGCTTTAAGTACATTATACATTAAGAGCAATAAGTATTTGACTGGTTTTAGAAAGTTGATATTAACATTTTGAAAGGTTTATTTACTCATATGCACTTTCTAAAATCTGAAATATGACTCATGTCTTTTAACATAAGGCCCCTGGGAAGAATAAGATAGACGACTGGGGACTAAATCCTTCATGAGAAGTGTGCAAACTTGGTGATCAACAACTATACAACCTTCTCATTGCTTCTCAGCAGGGAGTTCTACCTTTGGGTCGAGAAAACAATGATGCTCCCGGCCTGAAGGTGGAGTTTGTTTCTTATGTGTTCTTTGAAATCTTCTCTGTCGTTATCTTCTTCTACTTCCTGCTCTTTTTCTGTGCAAAGTCAGTACGAAAATGTGAGATGAGTGCCAACGAGCGGCTCTTTTATGTCCCACTCACATAATCAAAAAAGTCATCTTTCTTTGGTCATTCTCTTTGCAAGAAACCAATCTAATAATACTGTCAAACTTTTTTTCAGTGGCACCACTTGTTCAGTCAGATGTGTGAGCATCTGTTGGCACCCATGGTTTTCATTATGATACTTTGGGTCTGATATTTGAATAGGAGTGTAGAGGCCTCTACAAGTGAAAGAGGTTTTTTTATTATTCTATTTAATCCTATTATTATTTTTCTTTGACTTAGTGCTAAAGGAAAAAAAACTGTTTTGCTTATCCTGAAGAACAAATGAGAAGCCTGAGTCTGACGTGCCACGCAGAACAGAAAGGGTGTATAACTTGAAACATGATCTTTAAACACAGACAAAAGGGGGCTAAACAACAAAATGTTGGTTGCACCTCAGTCTCTTCTAATTTCTTCTTCAGAAGTGATGCATAATTGAACTGCTATATTCTGATATATTTAATAATAATAATATTCCACTTACTTTAATTTTCTCTTACTTGCAGAAGAGAAAAATCCCCCACACAAGTCAACAAGATGTGTTTACACTGAGCAAAACTATTTCTTTCAGTTTGCTCCCATCTGAACATCTGAAACATGCTCTACATAGATAAAAGACCGATTACTCTCAAATATGATTTGCAAATCTGTCTAAATGTGTTTTAGTGAGCACTTCTGCTTTTCTTAGATCAGGGGTATTCAAGAAGATCATACCAACTATTTACTGTATAAATATTATTAAGTAGCCTGCATGTAATCAATACTTCAAAATCAAATTAATTCAGCACAATGCAAAAACATATAATAAAATATGAATTCTTTTCAAACCAAGCACAAATACAAATGTTCAAATAGATTTGTGTGTTGTAATCCTTTTTGTCTCATAATGTAGTTTGACGTTTAATAAGAGAGTTTCTGTTTTAGTCCCGGTGGGTCATTTTTAGTGCTCACAAGTACAGGTTTCTCAAGATTTGCTCACACTTCTGCATGAGATCACCCTCCCCATGACATTAATGAGAGGTGAAAAAATTATTATAAAAGTTCAATTGAGTTTATGTTAAGAAGCTTAACTAACAGTAGCATTAATAACTGGGTTACGTTTTTAAACTATTGACTAATGTGTTGCTTTCAATGTATTTTTTCTTACCACTTAACAGCTAAAAATAAACTATAGATGAGTATGAAAATGAAGTATGAAATGAAAATAAACAATTGAAATAAAACAAAATGCAGTCTTGAAATCAAATTTCCTCCATGTTTGGTGCAAAACAAGCTAATAAAAAAGGAATTTTAGGTTCGGTTTAGCTCAAATTTGGCTCGGAAGTTTGAGAGGAGAGATAGCTTACTGATTTCAAAACTGTGGTTATAGTTGTGATTGTGAGTCGTGACTGATGGTCTGCAAGATTTTCGTTTCAGGGTCCGGATCCAGGCCGTGTTTTGGATAATCCACCCCCACCCCCCACCCCTCAGAGTAGTGGTGGGAGAGAAAAAACAATTATGGTGAGTATTTCTCTAACGAAAAAGATCATACATCAACTCTTGCATATGCTTTTTTTTAAAACAATGGACAAACTACAACTTGCACCATCACATTTGAAATCTGTGTCGCAACATTTTGGATTTTGGACACCAGTTTCACTCAGAGGAGCCTTGATCAAATAGCAATGCTTGTACAGAATATTGCAAATGCCAACAGAAATACACAAATGGTAAGGAAAAACTAGAAAGCAAAGAAATCAAGCACAGGTGCTTGAGCCAAGTTATAGCATCACCCTAATGAAGTTATTTCAGTGACACTGCAATTCCTACACTCTAGAGGGAGACTTAACTGTTCATCCTAAATATAATGTCAAACAGAGATTCTAACTATGAACAAACATAAGAGAGAAGCTGTTTATTTAAATGTAAATTAAGCATATTTGCAAAAAAAGCATATTAAGAATCATTTTAGATCCCAGATTCGAAATACAAAGTACCTAAAGATTCCAACCCCTACCCCACAATTATGGCATTTAGAGACTGCCCACATAAAAGGCCACTATGACATGTGTACAGTTGTGCTTTACTGTGGGGGGTGAGGGGTTCAGAAAACCTGTAAGAGTCTGGTGTGGCCACCCTTTGCCTCAGATGGTGCAATACATATCTGTCTCCTAGAGTTCATCAAGTTGTAGATTGTAACTTGTTGATCCAGTCCTATCATTATTCTGCAATAATGCATATCTTTTGAAAAGGACTGTGTAATGCTATCGAATGATCCAGAGCCTCCCAAACATGCTCAATGGGTCACATATCCAGTGGTGCGTTGTTTTTGGCTTCTATGAATTGTGTACAGATTCTTGTAAAATGCAGCATGAGATGAAGATCAAGGAGGTATAACTATGGGCCTCATGGGGTGGTCAAGCTACTCCTGAACAATGCAGAATTCCTCAGCACACGATTGCATGCGTTATGAGCCCACCCACTAAGTAGTCATTAAAATAAATAAATAAATAAATAACTCACTATATAACTCGTCTAAATTATAACATGTTGTTCTTTAAAGATTGAAGAGATTGTTCTTTAAAGAGGTTATGGTAGAGAAATGAGGGCAGTCTAAGTTACACCTGTGCAATAATCATGCCGTCTAATCAGCACTTTGATATTCCTCACTAAGGTGACACTAGTCCAAATAGATTCGTACAAATTTTCGGTTGTTTCTCAGCAGGGAGCTCTTTGGAAATATTGATGCAATGACGATCCCTGCCTGAAGGTGGAGTTTGTGGATGCACTCTATGCCACACAAGGAAACAGGAAGGAAGAAGACAACAGAGAAGAAATCAAAGAACACATAAAGAAAATCAGGGATGTCGAGCAGTTCCGGTGGTGGCTGATCACAGGGACTGTTTGACCAAAAGAGAGAAGAGAAGATTTGTTGCGGTCAATTTTTTCCTACTTGCGTCATCAAAAGAGCCAGCTATCATTTATTGTTCGTCTTGCGAAAAAATGGATCTGGAACTCTTTTTTTGTTGGTACCACTCATTCATTGTTGTTGCACAAAACTTCGCAGCGAAAAGAGCAAAAGAGAAGTGCTCGCTAGCACAGATTTAGACAGATTTGTGAACTATATGTCAGCTCCTTTAGAATGGCTTATACCAAAAGTGTTGTGTTTGTATTTCTGCTAAGTGTGTTTCATATAAATGAGAATCATTGTATAACTTTTCTGATATTGGTAGGTGATTATTATGTCATTGTCTGTTTGCAAATGTTCCAAAGCGCAGATCAGGGATTTTTCTCCTCACTGTTTGTGCAAATACCTGAATGCAAGTTTGACTGGACTCCAAACTGGCAGCTTATTGTATGAACACACAAAAACTGATAATCCGTTATATCATGCATTGTAATTTTTATGTCTGTTCGTGTAAAGGAACTAGATCTTATTCATCCCTCATAAACAATCATGCGTGATGTACCTTTGAAATTGCAGATGGCACAATCACGAACAAGAAGTCAATATTTGGCCTTGCTTAATGGAGGGTAAGCAATTGTTTACTAAATTAATGAATTGGATGAAGGCCAATTGTGAGCAGAATGAGTGGCATGATGGTGGCAGTTTGTGGGATTAAGACAAAGCTGTGTTCAGACAAATAGAACATGTGACAAAGAGCATCAGTGGTGTGTGATGCAAGCAGCCTTTTGATACGGGAAGTTTATCGTAGTGTTCTAGATTTGGACTTATTCTTTGTTTTGTTACAGTTTGGTTTACCAGTCCATGTTTAGATACACTTTCTCTTTCACCTCCATTTACAATCTTCCAGAAGACATCAAAATTATGAAAGGGCATTTTACAAAATGTTAAAAAAGGTCCTATTTTCTCAAAAGTCCTGGACAAAACAAAGCACAACAGTACAAAAAGTGATTGGAACAGTGTATAAGGTTTAGGAGAGAATGTGATACAATTTTGACATTATTGTGATAATCTTTGTTTTAATTATTATTTTGAAATGCCTTTGAATTTTATTTTGTCTCAACACATTATATTTTTGTTATAAAACATAAAAACAGTTTGTTATCAATTTTTGAAAATTTTACAGGTTTTTTTTGTACTTTTTGTTCAATTTCAGGTTTGTTGTGGAATTATTGTGTAATGTAATGAAAAAATTGTTAGGAAGCTGGGGTTGTTCTAAAAAAATGATATCAAGCACTGCTACAAACACTGTTTTAAATATAATTTATTTGAGGATATTGTAAAATAGTAAAAAACGCTCAAAAAGGATCGGTTAAAAGACCAGATCCCAGGATCCTCTTTAGCCGAGTCCATGCTCAGTTAAACCCTGGCTGCAGCTTTGCACAGCCTCTAAATAATTTGATTTCAGCGATTTTTAAAGGGTTTGTTCATTCTGTTCCATATATAGGCAAAGGTCATTCTTCAGACTGATAGATTCACAGAAATTTTTAGACCTATTTTATGTGCATTTCCAAAACTGCCGACAAGGCTTCAAACTGAATATCCGAGAGTCAGTGTGCAAGGCTTACGGAACTAAAAATGTTCTGAAATAATTTGACCTAAATAGGCACAAAAGTTTCTTTAAGTGTCCGTGGACCTTAACAGTCTTCAAATAGGGCTGACAGCTGCAAACCTAAACTATTTATGGTCCCAACCAAATCAAGAAATTCCAGAAATGGATCTCTACCTGTGAAGTGAAAATTGGGTGGTTCAAGGGTTTTCAGCTCAACAAAGTAGAGGGTGGTAAATTTGAGAATTTCTGGGTGATTCCATTGTCTTGACTCCTATTTCTTGTATCTTCAATGGGATGCAATTCAATCATTTGAATAAGGAAAACCATTAAGTGTGTCCAAACTTTTGTATTAATAAAAGATTCAGTGTCTTTTTCATATGTGTGACAACTTTTCAGCGCTTTCCATCATCCTGACACAAAAAAATAACAAATAAGCAGAGAATGCATTTCCACTTATGAAGCCAAATGTACAATCATAATAAAATAGATTTTTGAATCAGGTAATAAAACTATTGCTTGAAAAAAAAATACAACATTTAGAATAAAAAAAAAAAAAAAACATTTGTACACGGTTCATTTTGTACATATCCTCACTGAAAATACTTCACAGAAACCTGAGCACATACATTAAAGCAATTACGATCACTGTGATTTATTTCACTTCTGGATTTTCTATTGCTTTCAAGGAGTGTGTATTTTTCACAATGCAGCCAAACAAAAGCTGAGCTCGATAGCATCGGTGACGATGTCTCCCTAACAGCTTATTGAGTTTCACTGTGACGAGTGAGTATCTTTTTCCAGCAATTGATTAGCTTGAAGAGCGTTCTGGTAACATTTAAAGGACACCATGTCAGGGGTTTTGCAGGGACTTTATTGACCTGCTAATGAAAGCCGTGCTTGTTTATGGTAAAAAATACAAAGAGGCATCATGGTTTTTATTTATGTAATTTTTTTCATAATAAAACAAAATCAATTCAATCTGTAGCAAACATATTTTCAGTTAAGGTTCTTGGTTAACAGCACAGGGCTGTTATTCAGGAATTGCGTTTGACAGCTCTTTACTAGTCACAACATGCTGTAAAAAATGTATGTGTGGGAACACCAGCTATAAAACCACCACCCTTGCTGGCCTTGCTCGACCGCAAACACTGATGCTTGTAAATAATACATCACTTTATCCCCAGGAACATCAGCGGTTAAAAGCTTGACAAATGAACGATTCAGTTAAAAAAATGGGGGCAAAAAACAAAGTGTCTTCGAGTTAAGCATTTACCCACAGGGAATACAAAGTGCGTCTTTAAAAGGTTGAATAAAGTATTCCTTCAGTAATCAAACCAGGAATATCACACACACGCACACACACGCGCACACGCACGCACACACGCGCACACACACACACACACACACACACACACACACACACACGCATGCTCTCCAAGACAACACCGAGAAAAATTCATGAAAATTAATGGTCCACACTGTCTGTAATGCAAATATATATTTTATTATCTTGCCCTCATATTTTCTTTTTCTGTCATATTTTAGATGCTTTTGAATTACAGCACTCAAATTGAGCCACTAGCAGGAGCTCAGTGAATTCCAGCATGGCACTGTGATAGGATTCTATGGTTATGATTTCTTTGCTATACACTGTAGAACTTTTCTTACAGTATTATTCTGTATTTCCATAAAGCAGTAACATTCTGTATCTTTATACGAGATTGCTGTCGCAAGAAGTGGGGTTCTTACAGTTCTCATTGTTCATCATGCTTAATGCTGTTGCCATAGTGAACCACAAATAAAGGCAGTAAACTAAAATTCATTTGTCACAATCCCAGCTTCCAAGAGCATTATATTTCAAAATTTTGAATTTGGCCGGGTAAGCATCTGCATATTCTGTGAGGCACTAAATGGGCGACATTGCACCACAGATTCGGAGCAATATGGAAAATCAAATGAATAATCTAAAATAAACCGACTTAAGAGTGGATAAAGATGGACAATTTTTCATCTGAATATTGATACGGTAGTTAATGTTGTTTTTCATTTGCTTCTACGTTAAACTTTAACAAAATCCCGATCTAATAGTTCACTCGATCAACTCTTCACAACGTGCAGAATAAACGCTTTACAGTTGTGCTGCTTCTAGAAAGTAGCGATTGCGTCATTAGACGTGTCGCGTCTTACTTGCCGTACCTGAGTGTTCCCGGATGTTCGGCAGAGTGGTTCAGAGGCGAGCAGCGGTTGGGTTTTCTTTCAGACTTTTCTTTTAAGCTTACGATGTAAACGTCTGTAAGTATTGATTCTTTTCTGTTGCAACGTTTCTGTATGTGCACGTTATGTTTCTCAGTCTGTTTGGTTTAGGAAGATAAAATGTTACGATCCTAATCGCGGTAGCATGTCAATGCGGTTTATTCCGGCCTAGCGGCAATTATTAAGCATGCTCACTGCATTTCATTATTTATATGTTTATTTGTGACACGCTCAAAATGCATACTTTGATTTGTATATGTAGAACTCATTTGTAATGCGTAATTTATTTTCTGTATTGCAGTTTTACAAAAACAAAAACCTTTCATTAAACGCTCAACTCAAGAAACGCGTGCCTGGTGTTTGATGGAGGGATCTGTTCGCTATCTGTCAAGCTAGAAGCAGCTTTCAACTAGTGAGGACAGAATAACAGTATAACAGTATGAAAAATAGTACAGTTTAATACTGTAAAATTCTGTGAAATAACAGTAGGGTACTGCATTTAGAAATTACAGTACTGGACTGTAATTTTTGTTTTCAGTATTAGTCCTGTAAAAACACAGTATGTGGTTGGCAACCCATCTGCCAGTATTTTAAATTTACAACAAAAAGTTTTACAGTGTACAAAAATAAAATCGAAAATATTCTTGTTTGATCTTAAAACGAAAATGCTTCAACAAAGGGGTATGAAAAGCAAAAGGTTATGTACCACGTAGCTCCTGGTTCTCTCTCTCTCTTTTGCTTTGTACCATTACTAGCAGCTTGTTTGATTTCCTTCCTCTTCTAGACAAGGCCAGTATAAGATTCTGACTGTATGATAACCTTGAATTAAAATATCACGGTTTCATTATTCAGTATTCTAATTTGTACGTTATGTTTAAATATCTGGGTACAAACACAACTCCTTTGTTTTACTAACAGAATTTTTTTTTGAAAGCACATAGAACAATTTGTAACATTGAACATCAGGCAAAACAAGTAAAATAAAAAACTGAAATCTTTATTCATTTTCGTACCCTTGGGGTCACGAGGGTCTGCTCACATTGGGCGAAAGGAACACCTTAGCCCCCAAAGGCCCAGTGTTGCCATATGGCAACATTTTTTACAACTTAGGGAAAACACACCTAAAAATCTCTCTATCCTTCAACAAACCACATTTATATAAAGAATGAGTCTTATTGTTTAGCCTGGTAATGTCCTTGACTGGAAGAATATTCAAATAGGCCCTTTTAACGGACCACAAAGTTAGTCACTTTGGGATTTTTACATAGCAACTTCACCCTGTTCCTCAGATGTGAAATAAAACAAGATTCATGTAAGTAAAACACCTCCAGTATTTTTTTCTATGTAAAGAAAGATGTAAATATTGCCTTGATGTCATTGTAGTTCTCACTTTATACATTATCTCTTAATTCTAGCTACTTTTATCAATGTTGCCATATGGCAACATTGGGTCTTAGTGGTAGCAGAATTCCCCTATGTACCATCCCCATTCAGTCAATTGCTATTCCTCTTCTATACATCAAAAACTTGCACAGACATCAGTTTTTTATCATTTAAAAGTTTGTTACACATTCTGTGTCAACTATTTCTAATCAAACGTTTTATTTACACATTTTTTAATTATATTACTGGTTTATTTCAAATAAGCTCCACGTTTCTGTAGCTTATAGAATTTCTATAGCGAATGTATTTCTGTTTTCCTAATCCTGTTTGGATTCCTTTTTTCTGTATGTTATTCCTGACTGAGGGCAGTGTGATAAAATCTTGAGGGATGTGGTGCTTATTCATGTAAAATAAGGGGCATAGGCAATCAGTAGTCAGCAATAGGCTATAGGTGATGGGCAATTAGAGAGTCATCCATAGGCCAATAGGCCTTCCAGACACTATTGTTTGAATAAATAGGTTCTTTTAAAATGTACACTATCAATGTAATCTGTGACATCATTGAGGCCATGCAAAACGGGGAAAGTGATTTTGTGATGAACACTGAAGATGAGACTGAGGAGGAGGGTTTTGATTCCCCCCAAAATTCCCCAATAAACATTGATTCCCCAATAAACATCTTCCACTTTGCCCCCCAGACTGTGCCCCGCAACAGATATCACTGCCAAAAAAAAGAATTCTACATCCCCAACACTGACTTTTCAGGATAGTCAATTAGTTCTGATGTCATCTGCCCAAATACACCCCTTGAGTGCTTCCGGTGGTTTGTGTCGGAAAAGATGATCCAATCGTTGCCACAAAAACAAACGAGTACAGTTTAAAAAAAAAAGGAGTATCCATAAACACCTGCACAACAGAAATAGACAAACTGATTGGTAAGTACCTCAAAATGGGCATAGTACAAATGCCGGGAGCCAGAGTGTATTGAGAGATGGACACCAGATATGCCCCTGTTGCAGATATTATTTCCTGTAACAGTTTCCAATCTCTACTGGCATCTTTACATTTTGAGAACAATTTGTTGGTATCAGAAGAGGAAAAAAATGATAAAGTGTGGAAATTTCGACCATGGTTTGAGGATTTCAGGTGAAATCCTGAACCACTGGCTACACTTCTTTACTTTGCATCAAGTGCGACGTGCGTCTTTGCCTGTTAGAAAACAAGAACTGCTTTTGGGATTACCATCACCAGGCATTGATTGTACAAAACTCAATAGTGTAAAAAAAAAACAAAAAACACATAAGTTTTGTTAGGATGGAACTTTGTGTAACGCTGTTTTATTTTATTTTTATATAGAATGTTTATAAACGTTATTTAATAAACTATATAAAAATATATATATATATATATATATATATATATATATTTAGTTTTTTATTGTCATATGATATTGGTATGTATTTGTACAGACTAGAAATAAGATAGATTAGCAATACATACTTTAAAAAAGAGCTTTAAAATCCCACCAACTTGTTGAGACATAGTGAGAGAATCAGTGAAATTCTGCTACCCCTAAGGCCCAGCGTTGCCATATGGCAACATTTCTGTAAAAAGTCTCAAAAAACTAAAAAATCTTAAAACACACAAATTTATGAATCAATGACCTCCTACAACAATGTTTCAAAGGCCAAAAATTTTTTTTTATAGGCTTTTTCTATTTGTGGGTCTTTGGGGGTTAGAAAGGTCACCAGTCCATCGCAGAAACTGAAATTTTGAAATTGCAGCGACTTTTGAGCCACCGATCGGTTTATGATAACAAAGCACTGCAAGAGCGATTATAACAAGCATATGGCCCCATGATCTATCAAATGCCCTTTCGAATTTGTTTTTCGAGCAATATTTGATTTCATGAAGCGATCACTGGTTGTTTTTTAATGGCGTCATTTTGAAAAGATGTTCATTTGTCGGAGTTGTGGTGGTTCACTTGTCGGCCATTCTGAACTTAAATGATTGTGAACGTGATTCGCATCCAGGGAGACTAGCCGCTACAGGCGCGCGCCGCACACACACAACCTTGAAGAAAGTCCTGCGCTTTCACTTGACATAAAAATGTACAAATCATAGGCACAGTATAATTTTTACTTGCGGTTTTGAAACCTTGACTTTTTCAAACCACTGTAAACCTTGAAACTTTTTATCATCCCTTCCTCATACTTCTAACTGTAGCATGTCTACATGTTTCAGTTAAATAAAGCCGCATTTCAAATTGAATGTTCTGAAACTCTTGCTTCAAAGTCTGTCATGGTTTAAAATTAATATTCTTTTACAATAACACAGTCAATCTAGGTGAAGGTGGAAGTAATTGTGAATTGGGGTAGATGCGGGTGGCTGCTACATGACACATCTGAAATGATCAACTATCTTACTGCACAAATAATTGTGATTGACAGCTGAGTCGCCCAATAAAAGAGGGAACAGTGAGTTTTCCCCAGCATAATATATTAATATATTCTCTTACATAGATCAATCTGAAAGCTATCACTCCAATAAATCACTGAAAATGATCAATTGTTGTGATTAATCGCAAAGTATGTCATTATTAAGTTAATTTATTGTAATCGATCGACAGTGCTAATTTAAACTTAATGTGTATTCTATTATATATTATCTATTCAACAAATATTGAATAATTTCATTCTGTGTTGCATAATTTTTTTTCTAAATTAACTTATTATATAACTTATTTGTTTGAACTGGTATCATTATGTTTTTAATGCTACTAATTCTAATACAGCACAGAATATTTATGAGAATAATTATTATACACAGAATAATTATCTTTATTATGAGCAAAAAAAAGTGCTTCTCATTTCTTTTTCAGAATCATCCAGCTAATGCAGAGAGGACACAATTTCTGCTGAGCCAATCGATAGACATCTAAACATCACATGGCCTAATATGATTGGCTCAAAAACAGCACACTGAGGGCTTTCGTGACCATGAAAACCAGAATCCAAACCAAAAATCAAGTTTCAGATGCAAAAGTTTTCTGGAGGTTAACATAACTAATCTTCCTCTGATAATCTGATCTTGCCCGATGTGACGACAGATCTCCGTGACCCTGAAGGAAAAGGTTGGAACTTGGAACTTTGGACATGTCCATTGCTCTCACAGATAATTCATTCCTGCTGCTAAGCAAAGATCTCTAAAAACTTGGACGAGTGAGATCTGGAATCAAGGTTTTCAAATTTAAGAGCTACCAGCCAACAGTATTGTTCAAAATGATTGTCACAAATGTGCTTCTAAAAGGTAAAAAAAATTGTTATCAGAACATTTAAAGCTTAAACAAGAGAGTAAAAAGCACGAGCATGGGTGACCTCATTCTACAGCTCTCCTCCTTTCCACAGTTTACAAGTCTTTCCTGCATGAGCTGTATTTTTTGTGCTCTGCCTCTCTTTCTGTACATTTCCCTCCTGACTTTGAAGCATGGCTGAGCATCCTTCAACCCCTCACTTCTTTCACAGCCTCTTTAGTGTTTGTTCCTTTAGACAAAAATTACCTGCCTGTCCTACTTGGTTTCTCACCCTTGACCATAGAGATTTTTTTTGAGAGCATCTTCACAGCTGGACTTGTGAAACCAAATCCGAAACATTTTTCTAGGTCAGCAGCGGCTCAGAAGTTCAATGTTCACCTCCCGAGACGAGCTCTTTCTCCCAAAGAAATTGTTCGGTTTCGCTGTGATACATAACAGTGGATTTGGATCAAACAAGATTATAAATGGGCCGTATAAAATCTAATTCCATGATGATGTGTATCTCTCACTGATGGCATCTGGAGCAACTTTAAAACCACAGAGTGACTTTTTATTAGTGAAAACTTCATTATGAATACATTCCTCACTCTGCAACGCACCCAATCCCATTCCCTTTATATCTATACAAATATTCAAAACAAATATTTGAATTAACTGATAAACTGATCAGATGGTTTTACGACTTTAAGTCTACTTGTGCTAAATTCAGTTGGTTAGACACAATGTGATCCATGAAGCTCAATGATAGACAGCACACATAAAAGCAAAACAATTGGTTTCAGAAGCAGGACTGTCAGAAAAATCTTGGCAAGGTACCAAAAACCATATGTTGCGTAAGGGTGAACAATATGTGTATAGAAAAGATTGGTTGAAATAAGTGGCAGCACAGTGGCGCAGTGGGTAGCACTGTGGCCTTCCAGGTAGAAGGTTGTCGGTTCGAGGCTCGCCGGTGACCTTCCTGGAAGGAGTTTGCATGTTCTCCCTGTGCTTGCATGGGTTTCCTCCACAATCCCCAAAAAACATGCGGATAGGTTAATTGAATAAGCTAAATTCCCCTTAGGGTGTGAATGTGTGTGAATGTTGCCCTGTGATGGACTGGCGAACTGTCCAGGGTGTACCCCTGCCTGAATACCCCTGAATAAGCGGGAATGAAAATGAATGAATGAATGAATGGTTGAAATAATAGCAACTTGCAGATTTTTCACATTTTCATTATATTTCATTAACTTTCATTATAACTATGCTCCACCTGTGAATTAAAAAAAAAAAAATTCCAGAAAGTCTCATTGTCTGACATTTAGACACTTCATGTCTATTTAATTGCGTGAAATAACTATTTCATCACCTACCAACCAGCAACAATTTTGGCTTTCTGGAGTTATTCGTAAATGTAACTGTTTATTTAATTGGAATGGATCCAACTGTAGTTGGCTTAAAATTGGTTCCATAAAGTATAATTTTATCTTGTAATTAATGAATCAAATAAATGTATAATGTTCTGGTAGTAATCGAAAGTTTGGAACATTTTACAGACAATGATCTTTGAGTCTTGTTCGGCAAAATTAGCAAATCTTTTTTTAAAATAATTTTATTCATTTTAGTAAAATACCAGTAAAATGTTGTGATACCCAACACATCTGCTATATAAACAAACTTGAATTACACTACAAATAAGGCAAAACTGTAATGCAAGAAGACAAAAAACATTTATTAAGCCTACCTGGGTCACCTCACCTCTGATCTTTAGGTCTCTTTTTTTGAGTGTAGCCCGCTCATTTTTAATGACAAAAAGACTACAAAGTGCTCATGAGTTCTTTTTGTGAGTCTTCCAAATTCGCTCTGAATGAAAGGATTCAGAAGAAGTAAAAAAATAAATATTTTTTTGGTTTGGCTCCAACTACATTGGTTGACATTATGAAGCGAAGCGGGTCATGTGACAAAAGAAGGAAAGGACTCAATAAATTAACTAATGTCAATCAAATTGATTAAATCAATTCTCATTCCAGCCCAGACTGCACTCGTTGACGTCAGAGAGGGGTAATGTGTGGAACTTAGTAGACTTAAACCTAAAGTCAGATCAGACAAAAGACCCTTGTAGGCTCAGGTAATAAAGTTTTTTTCTTGTCTTGTAGTGTGATTCACGTTTGCTTAATGGATGGTTTAGGGAAGTAACACACATTTTATTCGTAAAAAAAGATTTGTTAATTATGCTGAACAAGACTCAAAGATCCATTAGTTTGAGCCAGAAACTGAAAAGATTAGTTCTATTTTCAAGTCCTTTAGTTTTGTTTTTTTTTTGTTATTAATGATGGATGAGCTAAACTAGAAAAACAATAAGGATGTTGCGCATTCGCCTTTTTCCTTCATTAAATCACTAATATTATTAATAAAAATGATATATTCACATGTTTATTTAAACAATTCTTGGCAATTCTTTCAAGCCTGTTGTGAATAATTCCAGTAGCGGATGCTGTGGTTTCGTGCACTCAAATCCCCCTGAGTTCAGCTCCACAAAATCACTGTTCCCCTACACTGGACTGGCCAAGACTGCAGTACTAAGCAGACAATCTTTAAACCAAAGTCAACCGTCAAATTGATTTCAAGTTATACTTTTTTGTTTAAGCAAAGTGTCGATGCGGCTGTTTTACATCTGTACTGTATGTGTGCATGCGTGAACCTCAGACACATACTTGAAAATTCACTATGATCCCAGTGTTTGTACTGCACTCTTGTAAATACTTGATTTAAAACAGCAATATTCAAGAATGATTTTAAAATGTAAAAGTCATGTTTTCACCCAGGCTATAGATAAAAAAGGAACATGCTGCATCTGTGAACCAATCCTTCTGTCAGAAAGAAACACTCCAGATCTGAGAGTCCATGGACAAGAATAACATCGGGGCAGCAGACGAACTGAAGATAAAACTACATCAAGAATCTATGATCAATGGACAAGCAGTCTGTCTGACATAAGGTCATGATGTCAATGATATCAAGCATCTAAATCATACTGACATATAAAGAAAACACAGTTTTCTTTCAAGATAGCAGGCTATTTCTATAGTTAAAAAGCACAGAAAAGAAGAGAGCAAAAGAGTGAAAAAAAATAAATATTGCTTGCTGAAAATTACATTAATGATATTGAAAGTTCCTTCTTTTCAGCAAAATCTTTTCAACAGAAGGTGTTTTATTGCTGTGTACACAAGTACCCTTAAATTATTTAAATTTCAGAATAATTTCCAGAGGTTTTATTTAAATTACACATGACTGGGTGACTCTTGTCCTTTGTTTCTTCTGCATCTGCCCCTTTTCTGCTCTTGCTCACAGGAATTAATACAACAAATGGTTACCTGGTGATCCAATCAGATCCATCCACGCTAACTTTTGTTAGCTTTAGATTTTTTTGTCAAAGGACCTTACATTTCCCTCCAAATTAAAGGGATGCTAGCACACTTTCTAAGAAATTCACATTTTGTAGCTCATTGATTCTAGGCCCTTTTACACAATTGAATGAAATGATAAAATAATTATTTTCACCCACAATATCCTTCCATCAACTGAACCTTTGAGGACCCAGTGGACACAATTTATACATGAAGGACATACACTGCCACCTGCTTCTCCACAATCTGCTCTGATTATTTCATTCTGAACTGCTTCATGAAAGAGGGTATAATGTGATTTGATTCAGAAAGTAGGATATGTACTGAGTGTTTGTAATCTGCCTTCAGTTTTTTTTTTCCAATTTGAGTAAAAATTAATTTTCTTTAAGCTAAAAAATGCAAGGCATCAATTTAAATGTTTTATTTTGTAATCTTTTTAATAAAACAGATACCGTTCAATCGTACAATAACAAACAACATCGATGTTCAATCAGTGGCTGGTTCCAGAATAGGTTGGTTAAACAGTGTCAGCATCCACACAGATATTGGACTATGTGACTCGTGTCCCACAGTCTCTCCTTTCGTCTCCTGTTGACTTTTATACATCTGGGATGGACTTTTTTTTTTACTATGATCAGCTGGAAAATCTTCATAGTATGATTAAAATGATTCAAAACATTTGCTGCAGATGACAGCTGGAATTTTCCCACCTCAGCATCTCTTCTTTGCTGTGCTTGGTTTACTGGAGTATAGGTTATGTCACTTTTTATCGTGGAAAAAAAACAGACAAACCATCATGGTCTGCATCATGGACTGCATCATATGGCAAGTATTGTGCTTTTGAAGAATTGATTATGCACGTTAAACTTTCAGTTAAACGGTTGCTGGTTCAAGGCTTGTCAGTGACCAAAAAACATCCCAAGTTTCCCAAGGTGTGAATGTATGTGTACCCGAGCCTCTCGTCTGAAATGTGCTGGAGATGGCACCAAAAGGGAACAAGTGGGTAAGAAGATGAATGAATAATTATGAACTTTTTAAATGTGACCCCAATTTTGTGCCTCATATTTAATTTTTTTTTATTAAAATAATAACTGTACTATTTTTCAAATATCAAACAAAACCATTGGAACTACTTCCTTGTATTTTATTAACACACTAAAAAATATTCTCAATATCTGATGTCCCGCTATATCATGGGAGATGTACCAAGTTTCCTTGCGTTTACCACATATTGCAAGTGGTACATGCGTTTAACCAAAACTCAGTCCATTTTTAATCCCCAGCGATGTCGTATGCACTACATATTTACATGTATGCTGTTCTGCCATCAATAAAAATCAGAGATTCCCTGGCAGAAATTAAGAATTGAGACTTTCCATTGCCAACGACAACATATGTAGACTTCATATGTATGACGTATCATTTTTCAGACTTTGAATAAGACAGAAAATAAAAAGAATCCACATGATCACTGGTTTATTTGAGAGTTGAAATGTGGAATTAGATGAGACATAATCTTAATGGCTTCTTGTCTAGGGAAAAACCTCTCACTACGTCTCGTAAATGAAGTTGTCACACACATGGGCAAATTTGCATCTCCTGGCCTAATCCGTTTTAATTTAGCTGTTACTGAACGCCCAAGGTGAATCAGTCACATCGTTTTTGAAGTGAATTGCAGATCAGGTGAAACCCAGGGCAAACCAAATGGCAAGTTTCCGAATGCACACTGAGGAATCTGTGAAGAAAGTTTCACACTGATATTAAAGTTCCTGAGAGTCTAGAGGGCCTGATTTTGAGGGCGATTAAGGGATAACGAAGGGTAGGTCATTTGGTAAATGGGAAGAAAGACTAATGGAACACACACGCACACACACACACACACACCAGACACTGTTAATAGGTCTAAGCCTTGTCTCTTTCTTGATAAAACATTATAGTTCAACATAATTAAAACATGACAACAATTTGAAAAATCTTTATTTAGAATATATTAGAGTACACTAAAGGTTAGGACAGCATAGTTCCAGATTAACCCTGGCCACCACAAAAGCTCTTCTAGAAAATAGCTCAGAGGTCTCTAATTACACTACTGCATTGCGGTGAGCTTGAATTAATTAGTTTTGGAAGCTTTCAAACCAATTATTTATCTTAAGGAGACACAGAATATATTTAAATAAAACCCCAAAAAAATAAAAGAAGCCACCGGCAAGGAAAACCTACAGACCCATGCAAAAAAAAAATCTAAACACTGACGGGACAGTTCCACGGGATCTCAAATGGGAGCATGGTGGGCCTCACTATCCTCCAACAAGCCCAGAGAATGCTGCCGCACCAGACAAGAAGAAAAGCTTCAAGTACTACTGTGGCAGAGAGATGCAAAACAATTCACAAATAAGAAAATATGAAAACTAATTAACTAATTAAAACTAATTTAAAAATCAGTAACAACAAATGCGCTTAAAAGCAAAGGGGTCGCACCATTTGAGAACCGACAACTTGATGCTGATTGACTGAGACTTCTGTCAATCATGACAAGCAGTCAGTCTCTTGAAGATTCACAATTGTCTCTACCAATAAGCTTACATTGACATAAATAGAATTAATTAATTTTTTTTCCTATGACTGTAAACATGCTATTAACACTCCATGGAAGTACTTTCAATCTGTGAACCGTTAAAACGCGCTTGAACGAAGGAGGCTTGTTCTGCAGTAAGAACTATGTGTCATTGCAAGCTTTAAGTAACACAATAACATATTTAGAACTTCGTGGACCAGGGCAGTTGTTTGGATACCAGACAATGTGGCTAGCTCTTTTGCAGAAACACAAGTTGCGTGTTGCTTAATGAACCCACAAGCAACTGAACAGAGAACACTAGATTTATTTGATGCACCTATTGTTCAATGGGAATAAACTGTCTTTTGCATGTGGATGGGTATGACAAACTTAAGCCTTTTGGACTCTTTTCGAGACTTTTCCTTGTTATGGTTGAATGACAGAAGTCTCATCCAATCAGTTGTCGTTTCTCAAATGTTACAACCCCTTCCATTTTTCTGAATTTGGAGTTGTGTTTCCTGAATTTGTTGTTGTGTTTTCCGAATTGTAAATTTGTTTTCGCTTTTGTTGTGTTTTCTGATTTGTTCATTTGTTTTCTTATTTTCTTAATTGTAAATTCTTTTGCCCCTCTCTGCCACCGTAAGATCCCTATGACAGGACGAGACAGGACAGGAAAACAAAGAGCAAGGAGGTAATTACACAGAGTGTCATAATGTGGTTTTCCAGGAGGTTTATCATTTTGCAGAAAGAGGCCAGTACATCAAAAATCTGTGCATTTATTGTGCCACCAGTGATCTCACAAAACCGTCATAAAACAGCAAATTAACAAAGATCTACAAACAAAACCCTAGAGCTCAAAACATAAACAAAACTGACAAACACTTACACACTCAAACTTCAGATCAAGTGTGCTTGAGACATCCAGCATACACTGCACAAAATAGCACATTTAGTCGTTTAACAAAGATGGCTGCCACAAATACAGTAACTTATGTCATTTATAGTTCTTCATTAAGTGTTGACAACTAATGATATTTCAGGAAACAAAACATTCAGATGTAAAATTTATTCTGTTCCTTTATCCTGCACTCTAGGACTTTTTAAATGCTGGTGGAAATTTTTTTTATTGTTGACAATTTTTTGTTGGGAGATAAACACAAGTCTTAAATTAGATTCTATATCATCTTTTAAAAAGTCTATAAAAGTTGGGGTCACTTAGAAAGGTCTTTATAGTTAAAGGATTTTTTTTTCAATGAAGATAACTTTAAACTAATCAGAAATACACTCTATACAGTAGGTGTATATTGACCCATTCCCAGCAGAAGGCTAATGGATGATTAGAAAACCCTTGTGCAATCATGTTAGCACAGCTGAAAAGAGTTTAGCTGGTTAGAGAAGGATAAAACTGACCTTCCTTTGAGCAGGTTGTGTATCTGGAGCATCACAACAGTGGGGTCCATAAAACGCTAAAAAAGAGAACTTTCATGTGAAACTCAACAGTCTGTTCTTGTTCTTAGAAATGAATGCTGTTCTATGCGAGAAATTGTGAAGAAACTGAAGATTTCCTAAAATGTGTTTACTACTTCCTTCAAAGAACAGCACAAAAAGGCTCTAACGCCCCACTGCACAACTGAGCAAGAAGATAAGTACATTAGAGTCTCTAGCTTGAGAAATAGACGCCTCAATGGTCCTTAACTTGCCGCTTCATTAAACAGCCAGTGTCAACAACTGCAGTGAAGAGGTAACTCTGGAATGCTGGTCCTAAGGGTAGAGTGGCAGAGAAAAAGCCATATATATTGGCCAATAAAAAAAATTAATATGGGCAAAATAACACAGACATTGGACAGAGGAAGATTGGAAAAGCTGTTATGGACGGACGGATCGAAGTTTGAGATGTTTGGATCACACAGAAGAACATTTGTGAGATGCAGAACAACTGACGATGCTGGAATGCTGCCTGATGCCATCTGTCGAGCAAGGTGGTGGTCTTGGGTGTCTTTGGTGCTGGTAAGGTGGGAGATTTGTTCAGGGTAAAAGGGATTTTGAATAATGAAGGCTATCACTCCAAATTGCAAAGGCATTTCATATCCTGTGGACAGCGATTGGAACCAATTTGATCCTACAACAAGACAATGTTTCAAAGCACACCTCCAAATTGTGCAAGAACTATTTAGAGAAGAAGCAGACAGCTGGTCTTCTATTTGTAATGGCAAGCGCAGTCACCAGCTCTAAACCCCATTGAGCTGTCTTAGGAGCAGCTTGACCGAAGAAGTGTCCATCTAGCCAATCCAACTCTTGGGAGGTGCTTCTAGATGCGTGGGGTGAAATTTCTTCCGATTAAAATCAATAGCTAGTATGCCAAAGGTCTGTAATACTGAAATGGAGGATTTCTTGACGAAAGCAAAGTTTGAAGGAAAAATGTATTAATATTATTTCAAATAAATATTATTTCAAAACTTGTCAAGGTCTTGACTATATTTTTTATTAATTTTACAACTCATGCGGTAAATAAAAGTGTGACTTTCTTGGAAATAACAAACTTAGAACTGTAGTGTAAATGCTTTCGCAATTAATAGCTTTTAAATAATTGCACTTGTACATTCTGACCCAATGAATCATGTGGTAACCCAAAAATAATAAATAATTTTTGAAAACATAATCCTTTTATGTCACAGTCACAGTCTCTCTTATCTTTTGCCAATCTTTACACAAAACCCTGCATATGCAGGAAACCTGGTCCTGGATGTCAGGATACCAAATATGATATAAAATAATGTGAAAATGCCACCATTTTTTTTCCTACACAAACTACTACAGCAAGCAGAATTTAATTTAAAAATGGATGTTATATGGTGGGAATGTTAGACATACTTTGATTTATATCATAATTCAGAATTTTTTTTTTTTTCATTTTATTTCCAAATGATTTTTTTATAGCCCATTAGGTTTTTGGCCTTCAGGTAGCCCAAGGCTCAAACAGGAATGCGTAATGGTTTCCTCTGGAGATCATGTGATAACTTTTCCATCCAACATGTGAGAATTACCGACAAGCAAATGGAAGTTGCTTTTAAATAATGATACCTCACTTTAGCAGCACTCACACTTTTCTTTTTTTGCATTGTCTTCCAGCAGAAGAAACTTTCTTCAACAAAATTTCAAATTACAAAAAAAAAACATCTTTTTATTTTCATCAAAGGTTTATGTGGCATAAAAATTGAATCATAAAATGTTTGTAAAGCTCAATCAATTTTTCCTTCACGAAAAGTCATTGCTTTTTTTTTTGTTTTTTTTTTTCTTTAAATTATTATTATTTTTTTTTCAAAGGTACATATTTCTAACTAAAATGTTGAAATCCAAGACTGGTGACAATGGATCATCTGAATCTCCTCTGAAATGTATTTATTTTTTCATAAAAAGCCACACCCCAACACTGTTGACCAGCATAATAAATAAAACACAGTATCAAACACACAACTTTGAGCATTCCCTGCTTGCTTGGATACCAATCTCACCAAATGCTCACTTAAAAAAGTGAGTCTTCATTTTTATGTAATTTTTAAACTCAGTAACATGCATATGGCCCAATGGGAGTGCATTTCAGGGCTGGGGGCCAGCTGCTCTACAAGACCACCTGTTAAACAAAAAAAAAAAACAACAACTGGGGTTTAGAAATGCATCGAATGGTATTCATGAATTAACAAAGAAGTCAAAGCAAACTTTTTCTGTTAATTGTTGTTTTACTTTGAAACAAAGGCAACCACAAGCTAAAGTAGTTCCCATGAGAAAACTGTTCCTCAGATTTGCTGTCTTACAAGTCTAGTACGATTACAACAGCCCAGATGGTATAACACTCAAGTGAAGTGTTCCCAAAAGATCCCTGCACTACTAAAACATCTCTGCTTTTACAGCTCTTACGATTACTCACGCCTTATGTTTCAGTCTGATCAAATTAATTGAGGTAAGGCTTCTATAAAAGCAAAACCTGCTGCTTTCTCGGTGAATAAGCAACAACAGTACAATTTCTTTGCTGATTTGACCTCTGATAAAGTGGCCAAAGGTTTATTTCAACAGTGAGGAAAAAAAGTACAATTACAGTAAGTACTGTGTCTGAACATATGCTGCTCCAATGCAACGTGCATACACAGAAGATGGCATGACGTCACTAGCAGAGCTTTCACCTTATTAACAGCATATTGCAAGTGATTTTGTTATGGATAAAGTGAGATCCGGGAGAACTTTATCATTATTTACTTGCACTGTAAATTTGTTCACTATTAACACTATTTGAATAATAAATCTCTTCATTGAGAATTTCTGTCTGCCATAACCATCATTCTGGTGTACTGTATTTTTTACGTCTACACTGGGGAGTAACAGCCCTGAGGTCCCTTTGCGTAAAGGTGCCATATTATGCAAAATTGACTTTTCTGCATTCAATTACAAAAGTTTGTGTAATCCTGTATTTGTTTTTTTGTCAGGTGAAAATGGCTTGATGTTCTTTGCAATGCCAGTAGTTCTTTCCTCCGCCCACTGACCAATCAGATTAATTTCTAGTGCAGCTCATCTCTATGTAGATCGGGTGCACTGCCCTGGAAGTAAGAACAGCAGACCCGTGCTGAAGAACATTAAGGTGTGTTTACTGTCGATTATAAAGTAATAGGCATTTGGGTTGCGCGATGTCAAGCAATTTGGACATCAACAATGTCCAATGTTAACAGATTGGTTAACATCGACAATGTCCAACTCAGATTTGTTAACAGACCCAAAGTTACAGAAAGCAATATTAGCGGTTATACTAACCAACTCAGCATTGCTAAAACACCTGAAATCGGTTAATAATGTAATTGAAACACCATTAGAAAGAATAAACACATTCTCGATTTCAAACTCATACAATATTTGCATGAAGTATATCTAAACTTTGTTCCTTAACTTTATCTCACGCAAACATAATGAGAGCTCGTTAGCATACAATGGCACTGAACTGCTTGAAGCGCATTGTTATTTCTACACATTTACAGTGGATTCATTAGCTTGCGAAGTGATGAAACTTACACTGAACTCTTCGATGCACTTTGGACTGACACACAGAAAACTCTTAATTCTCATTTGTACAACTTAACGACATTCTATTTGACTTAAAACTGGCGGCCATTGCACACTACATTACCCATGATTCCCAAAAGGGGCGTGGCGAAAACAGGACTGAGGTTGGAATGGGGGTAAACTGTTCATTTTGCAGAGGCAAAAAATATGAGGTGATTCAAAGACATTTTTTACGATTAATATTGTATTTAAAGTAACTAACAGTGCAGTGCTAGTATAGATGTCTCACAAATGTATCACAACTGCTTTACATTTTCATAATATGCCACTTTTATGTTTACCACTGAACATCTTTCTGATGGGTGAATTGCATTGAAATTTTTGAGAGAGAATGAGAATGAATGGGAGTGATGAGAACCTATTTCCTCCAGATGAGGCGATAAAAATGCATTGTGGATGGGTGTTCTAGCATGACAATAGCCCAAAACATAAGACCAAGACAACAAAGGAGAAGGAGCCCATTGAGAAAGATGTCTAGGCTGTCTGAATGTGTGGATGGAGCATATTGCTAATCACCAATCCCAATCCCAATCTCAAATGATTTGGAGAGCAACTTCATAAAGAAGGCCAACATCCCTCTTGAGATGTGTCCAAACCGGGATCCGGTTACAAGAAATGTCTGAAGTGCTTGAAGGGCACCTTTTTAAAAACTGTAATAATATTCAGTCTCTCAGCATTACATTAATTGACTGATCTATTATTTGTCAGAATACCAGTTTTCCTCACTTAAAAGTAATAATTTTGGGGGAATTTGATTATAACTTTAGAAATGTCTCTATAACAATCATGATTTCCTCAATGAAAGCTGGTAAAGAACTGTACACTAAGAAATGTAAAAAAGGTATTTTCACCCTGCCAGATATCCTTCTAGCAAGTGAAATATCAGTAACACTGAAAATCCCAACAGTTGTGAATGTGAAGGAATTTTCTGTCTCGAAGGAGTCTTTCACCTGGAAGAACAGGAAACTGGAGTGAAACTGAAACTTAGTGGCAGTGCATCGTCTGAAAAGGAAGAGAGAGATTCCAACTCCTATTACATCCTTTCCCTCTCTCTCTCTCTTGCTGGTAAGTAAAACAAGCATAGAAATATAAAGAGTGCAGAAATATAGAATGAATATATGTGAGATTAACACATGAAAAACCAGAGATTCCTCTCATATGGTATACCAGTGGCAAGTTTTGCTTTTGCTTTTCACTCCACAGTTACAGTAGTCTCATGTTGCCAGACATTCAGGGAAGGTTTGGTGTTTTTGGCTACTTTCTTTAGACAAGATCCACCGATGAGGCCATTTGAATGGCATTCAAACCAAACAAATTTCATAGAGTAATGTTTAGGGGCATATGTCACCTTTACAACTGAGCAATGTACAACTAATGGGAGAATTTGACACATTTCCCTCGAGAAAGCTTTGAAAACAAGAGAATGGTGGACATGGGCATTGCAAATCAACGCAGTTTGAGATGCAGTTACAATTGAGGTTACAGTCCCACTTCAGTGCAGTTATGTGTACGTTTTATCGGCACTTATCATATTATTCACTGTATAAGACGCACCAGCATATAAGATGCACTCAATTTTAAATGAGGAAGATCTAGAAATAAAAAAAAGATTCTGAACCAAATAGTAGTAAAATATTTTATATCAACTGTGTAAAAGTTAACTGCAGTTTAAGAACAATTATTTGCCAAACATGTAACATGAACAGTCAGTAAAGTCACCGTTCAAATCATTCCACGGATCAGGAGTCACAGATATCTTTAAATATAGCTAATTTGAGATATCTGCAATTCAATTGTTACTAGTCTTAATTGAATTAGAGATACCTCTAATTATATTGCATATATCTTCAATTGAGTTTTGAATAGTCAATATATAATTGGAGATATCTCAAATTCACTTTCTTACTAGGGCAATTACAATTGAAGATATCTCTAAATGTCTTTACGCACAGTCAAAATATATTTACTACGAGTCACAATACATTTAATCCTATCTTTAAATGCATTTGCGGATAGTCAGGGCAGATATTTAAATGTTAAAAGGGCTTGCCATAGCCGGCGGCTCCGGAGCTAGGCCAAAGCCGCGGTCTCTCTTACGCCTCTCCTATGGCCGTGACCGCCCTCCGCTCCACGGCGCTCTGCATTCGCCGTTTTGGGGAAGAAAAAGTGCGTCTTATACGGCAAAAAATATGGTATCTTTCATATTTGTTATCGAAAGCCAAGCCACACCCAGACCTCAACCTATTCTGTCCATTTTTTCAGGATTTTTCTAAAATTATCTTAAGCAGATAAGACTCAAATAGGCAACACTCATCTTTAAGCAATGAATGGCCTTTGAAGCGTTCTCAGTAGACTTGAAAAATTACAGAAGCTCTGACCAATATTGACATAAAAGTATACAGCATTAAATGTGTTCCATTAAATTTTATAGCACTTCTCTTTCCTGCAGTGCTTCTAGAACACATGTGGAAGGTAGAATTCTTGTTGAATCAAATATCAGCTTCTTTGTCAGAGGTGGAGAAGCAGGGCTGTAGTTCTGCACAGTTTAGCTTCAACCTTTGTGAAACACACCCATTTCCATTAATGTTTCATGCTACTAGCAAGTGTTTTGAAGCAGGGCTGTAACTATAACCTGCAGTGACTAAGGCCCTCCAGGAACAGCTTTGCCATTAGATCAATGTTGTGCATTTCTTTGGTGACATGTCTAAAATAAAATCGACTCATAACGGATACTGTAAACATAAATGCAACCAGTGGTGAGTTTTGTTAAGTCATACTCGCTCAGTCTTATCTGGTGGAAAAGCAGCATTCCGTACTATCAAGGAGAGTATGACAGAAATGTTCCCTGAGCACCAAAAGCTTTGGTAATCCACTAAAAAAAAAACACTTCTTGCAAGCAGTTTGCTAATCACAGGCTGTTTTAAGTTAAGTAAGCATGACAAAACCCAGCTATTGTTACATTTTGATTTCAAATATAATGTAAAGGTTTCAAAAAAGTTTTTATTTGTAGTATTTTGGGATTTTAATGAACATTAAAACATTTATAATACATAATTTGCAAGGTAATTCAAAATGAAATCGTTTTTAATTTTACAGACCCCAAATAATTAGGGGTGTAACGGTTCACGGTATGTATTGAATCGTTTCGGTACGGCCTGTTCGGTTCGGGACACTTGCGTACCGTTTCGGTATTCGGTATTTTTATTAAATGATGTAAATGTATTATTAGCGCGACATTAAGCGCAACGGAACAATGTTCCTAGGCGAGTTTCCGCACGGACGCTATTGACTGATGAGCACGAGCGCGAGTAGGAAAATGGAATCATATCAAAAGCGAAAGAGAAGCCAGAGCTTGAAGACCCTCTCACCTCACTACGGTCTCGTGTTTGAGAACACTTTCACTTCTCTGTTAAAAGACATAACGGGGATAGACGAGTGGATAAATTTAAAGTTGTATGCCGACATTGTTCCACGGAGATAGTTTCCGCACGGACGCTATTGAGTGACGAGCACGAGCGCAAGTAGGGACTAGGAAAATTACATGCCAAAAGCGAAAGGAAAGCCAGAGCTTGAAGACCCGCTCACCTCACTACGGTCTCGTGTTTGAGAACACTTTGGCTTCTCTGTTAAAATACATAACGGGGATAGACGAGTGGATAAATTTAAAGTTGTATGCCGACATTGTTCCACGGAGATCGGGCAGGCAACACATCTAACATTTTCTACTGCTGGAGATATTATAACCAGATCTATGCTCTCTTCAGAAAATGTGGATAGGTAATCTATCCTAACTAGTTGCAGTATTTCATTTTTTATTTAAAAAAAAATGTGTTTTTCTTAATAAAGAGTGCAATTTATTTAAAATATCACCCAAATGTGTCACTTTTATTAATTTTATGCAAGAATTCTACTGTGTATTGGCAGCTTTTAAAAATAAAGAATGTGTAAGTTCTTATTGTTTTGTACCGAACCGAATGTACCGAACCGAATTCTCCAAGACACTGTACCGAACCGAATATGATTTTAGCGTACCGTTACACCCCTACAAATAATGTCATCTAGTGGTGAAAAGAAGGGATGACCTCTTTAAAGTCCAAGACCTGTGATATGAACAGTGACCCTATTTTGACCATCTCTTTGCTTTTTTTGGGGGGGGGATTTATGAATTTATATTTTGTCTCAACAAAAACTGTTCATCCTCTTTTTTATAGTTTTGCATTAAAAAAAATCCTGGAACAGTATTTTTCTGTACAACTGCTGGTTAGTTGTGGATTTAGTGTGTTATGTAATGGAAACTGGTGTTAAAAAATATTTCAAGCATTGCCACAAAAAAAAAAAAAAAAAGATCATTTATTGGAGCAATTTGAAATATACCAAAAAATCACTCAAAACAAATCGTGTGAATCTATGCTACATCATCATCTTGTTCTGAATAATTCATACATCTATTTATTTTCTATAATAATGTTAATACACACCATAATTCTAATTACCACCCATACATTGTTGAAATGCAATCCAGTCTGCATACCTAACACAGAAAACTTAACATGAAACTGGAGGTGGAAAACATGAAGACTGTGTTAATTAAAATACTTGCATAGAGGTGTGTTCAATATTTCTTGAGGTATTAGATATTCCTCTTTTAACTGCCTTCAGCTTTAGACCCCTCGTTAGATTTCAGATCTTCTATTTTCTGGTTCACAAGCTCAAAACATTGCGCTTTGTGAAAATGCTAAAGCTTAAATATCTTTCTCAAGTATTTTTGAGTGAACATATAAAGTCCCTGACAAAAGTCTTGTCACTTATTTATATTCATTTTGTAGAACCACCTGCTATTAACCTGACTTTTAATTAATCAACCAGTGTAACAATTTCTTTATGCACTGAAAGTTAGTCTCACTGAAAAAAAAGCATTTAATCAAGACAAGTCACATATACAGAAGTATACAGGCAAATACAAAAATATGTTAATAGTAGAAGTACTGCTGCTGTGGCATCCAAATGTAACATCTTGTATGACATCCATGAGCTTGAAGGACTGGATCCACGAGGTTTGGCAAGAAGTAATACAATTTATTGATGAAGTCATCAGGAATAGCAAAGAAAGCAGCCTTGTGTACCTCTCAGAGTTCATCAATATTGTTTGTTTCAACTTCCATGCCTCCTCTTGCATCCTACCCCAGACGTGCTCATTGATGTTTATGTCTAGTGACTGGGCTAGCCAATTCCTTTTTGAGGACAGATTTCTTGGTATTTCAAAATGTCTATTTTAGTGGTGGCTTCTGGGTACTGATTCCACTTTTTCTAAAACAGAATCAGACAAACTGTTCTGGTTGAAACAGGGACTTCAAACATCAGGTCTTGTGGAGCTTTGCTACAGTGGAAAATGGACTGGCAATTTTTGAACAAACGTTTTTTTTTCAAGCAGTTATCTTGTGGGGTCTGCCTGACCTGGGCTTGTTGTCTCAAGTATTTGTAGCCTCTTTACTTAACGCTGAGACACAGAAACGGTGTCTGCCACATCAGCAGTGGATCTGGTCTTCCGCCTCTTCATAATCAACAGTGTAGTCTCAGGGTGAATCTTTGGCATATTTGCAGAGGTCTAGTTGCAGTTGATGTGAAGGTCTAGTGGACTGGGGTTCTTTTAGTACACACCGATACCTCGTCCATTATTAGTCACAGGTGAAGGTCATGTGACACAGCAACAACACATAGGTCTTTGCAAAACTTGACTCAATGGGCTTTTCTCAGCTGTGAATTTTGGACAGTTTAGCAGTTGGGATTAAAATGAGCCTTTTCTTGTAAAAAAAAAATAAAAATAAAAATCGGCAGCACTATTGATTATCAATTTTTACACAATTTTGGCTATGATGAATTTGTACAAAGTCGGAAACCTTGATGGTCTTGAGAATGAATGAAAAAATTTAGGCTCTAAAACTTTCTTCACATGGTTCTATAACAAATTGCTCGATAATGATCGAATGTACATGACATTCAACATCAGCATTAAGAGTCTCTTTATGTCAAACTGGGGTATTGTGTCTTCCCATCCCTATTTTTAACCCTTTAAAAACTATGGGAGCACTGGTGATCTCATTTGCATATCAATTTTTAAATGCTAAAATTCTAACCACATAAGATAGAACAATAATTCTTTTTGCATCATAAACAAAAGGAGCTGGATTTACATATGACATATGAAACATGCCTCATAGAGCCGTTTTTTTTTTTTCAGGAGTCGGTGTGTATTATACCAATAAAAAGTCACAAAAAGTCCTTCAAAAGTTTACACAGTAAAAATGTTATAACTGCTGGTATAAAATGTCACAGCTGGTGATCTGTGAGGGGCATCAGGCCCAAAAAGCCACACAGAGGTGCAGAAAGTATGTGCAAAGTGAGCTCCTTTCATGTGTGAGGCATGTGAAGCGCCTCTCTGTGTTGTGGACAGGAACTGTAACAAGTCCAATCACAGCTCTTCAGTGCAGTACGATACTGTTGCGTAATGTTATATGTTAATATATTTGTTGCGTTCTCCTGTTCTTAAGTTTCACCACATTTTTGTTATTTATGGCACTGTATATTAATTAGAATTGTCTAATACAAAGCTATCTACGATCAAAAGTATCTTAGAAACATTTTTTACATTCAGTTATAAATACATTATTGCACATTTTTTACATTTACATTTTTTAGGGATAAAGCTATGACTTATCTGTATTTAGAAAAAAAAATGTGGGGGAAAAAATGATTAAAGTTTTTTTTTTTTTTTTGACACTTTCTTCAGTTAATATTGGACTAACTCTATTAATATTATTACATTGCATGATATAAGGGTTGTATTGATGTATGGCAAATTAAAATACTCCAAAAAATGGCACGACAGCAGGTAAAAATGTAACATATGCTCTGCCGGACCTGGTTCTATGGCAGGTCTTAAAGGGTTAAACAATGGCAACCGCAAAACAATAGCAGATTTGTGTTATTAAACAATGAAACTAAAAAGCAACTATTTAAAATGGCACTGAATGCAAAGCGAAATAGTGACTCCAAAAGCCAACTCTTCAAAAATGTTTACACAGAAGCTGTCTCTCTGCAAAAGAAGATCATATAGGATAGGCATGACTTGGTGTTAAAAATAGCTTCAGGTAGCATCAAGCAGAACCAAGATGAATTTTTGAAAAAGTCATTGCAGTAATAAATGAGAAATAGCGGAGAATAATGACACTTCATATGAAGGAAGACCTGAAGTTCAAGTTCCTCATCTGCTGAAATCATTTCCTCTAATATTGCGATATTTATTCAAGGCCAGAACTAAAGTGAAAAATTACACTTTTGTGCCAAGAAATTACATGTCTCCAAAGCAACAAAGAGAATAAGCATTTTCATGCTCAAAAGAAAATGGACCAGATATATTAAAGTCAAATGGAAAAGGCTTAATTAAATTGTTAATTAAAATTTGGTGCTTATAGAATTAAAATGCTTTTTTTCAAATCATTTCAAGCGACAAAATTAATTCTGTTAATTTGTTGTAATATTTACTATTTAATGAAAAAAAGACAAATAATCTGAAGTGATGTTACTTAGTTAATTAGAAAAAAAATTAATTTACAACAATCAGAACATCAGAGCAGCGTGGACAAACATGAATGTGCTAAATTTTTAGATGGTGTAGTAAAAAAAACACCAAACCATCGTAGCAATTCTGTGTCCAAGCAACAATACAGGGAGTATTGTTCAAAAGGGCCTTTTGGTGTAGGGGTGTGTTTGTTTTTAAGTTACCATTGCCTCCCCGGAATCTCCAACCCTATTTAAAGTTCTGGGTTATAAATGCACAATTTTTATTTATTTTCTTTTTTTTAGAAACATTAAAAGTAAAATTGGGCTGAATGGTGGTGCAGTGAAAAGTCTTTCATTAGGATGGTGGCTGGTTTGAGGTCTTCTTGAGAGGAGTTTGCATGCTGTTATCTGTTATCCTCATCCCCAAGGGAGATATGTTCCAGAATGCTGAACCTGGAAGGACTGCAAATGAAAACTTTGAAAGCGAAATCTCTGACATGTGAAACTGAAACTTTCAAAGACTGGAGTGCATTTAAATCATTTTCATGGTAATTACATGAATATTTTTGTTTTCAGGTTGCTTTTCTTTCTTTATTTATTTTTGTTAATTTTAGCTAAAATTGCATTCGTTTTTTTATGTATTATTTTTTTCTAGGGTTTGTTTTAGCTAATTTAGCAACAATTTCTTTGTAGAACTCTGCAAATGGTCACATCCCTGAAGCAGTAGGGGATAGGTTTAGCGGCTGGAAACCAATGCAAGACAAATTATTTGTGTTTGTATTGAACTGTGTCTGTCACGGGGGAGCAAGTAACTAAAAAGCACTCAAACTCAAACTAAGTTTTGATTTTCACTGGACTTTTATATCTTTCTTTATAAATCCACAAACTACAAGTTCTCTTAAAAACATGAATGATCTAAGTTTCAATTATTAATTCTTTTAATCAATTGAGAGCCATACAAGTTGATGTGTTAAGGCAGTATGGGTTGATTTTAGTCAGCTTGCCACAATCTTTCATGGTTGAGAGACTAGATAAGTCATAAAATAATCTAAAAACAAGCAAAACCTGAAACTAACAGCACTATTTTAGACTGCTTAGTAATAATTACCAAGATGCATCTTTTCAAGATTACAAGAATAAAGTCAACACTGCGGTACTTTATTCTGGTTCGTCACAAGAGAATTCTGAAAAGACTGATTGTACAAAACAGTTACATTATTGTTCCAGTCATGAATTGCAACATAAACATTAATAATACATTTAAAATGTGAATTTTAGCCAATGACGATAGCAGTTCTTTGTATAGATTTGGTGCATGAATGTTGGGTGGTTCTTCACCGCCAAGTCATGCATTTAAACTGTATAAATGCCCTGTGAAATGTAGATTATCCCTTCCTTCCTTTCTCTTTCATCTTTTGTAAGACAATACTTTAAGTCAGAACTCCTCGGCTGAGAACATAATGCAAGATTCAACAGGGAGTAAGGCGAGTGTGTGGTGTGTGGATGTCAGCAGTGTTTCACGTATTCTCTTTGTAAAAGTCACGACTGTGCATCTAACTGAACAATGACTGTGGATCCTGGAAAAAAAAACCTATCCTGAGCTCTGAATGAAGAAACACAGCAGCACAGAAAAGTGTTTGAAGATTTAGACTGGGATGTGTTGGATTTGAGAGGGATATTTGAGGGATTGGCAACTAATGGGAGGGCAGAATTAGAAACATTGGACAATCCCACAAGGCTTTCATTGACGGGGCTGGATTTGATTCATCTGGCTCAAGTATTGATTTGTTTCTGCTGTACAGTTTTATAGCGCTCATCATCTTCTTTCTGTTTTTGATTTTCACTGATTCTGTACGACATTCCTCCGTTGAACACAATTTCATATCCTGAGTTTTCTGTCATTGAAAACTAGTTCCTTCTTTGATCAATTCACACCACTGGGAATATCCATCTTTTCTCTAGCACAACAGGAAGAGGACGTTTGTTTCAAAGAGTGACAAAGAAAGAGAAGGATTTATCTGCCTGATCTCATTAGTCTCTGGCGATGTGTCGGCACATGCATCTAAAAGAGGAGCATTTATCTACAGCAAAAGTAGCTTTGGAGAATATTTACATGAAAACTTAGCTATGTCAACAACAGGTATGTTTTCACCAATATTTCCTAGATGATACAGCACTTTAAACCTCCATCTTTATTCAGTTTTCTTAAACGAACAAACATCAAAGAGTTGCATTTTGGTCTCAATGTCAGTAGTTACGATTCATCTAGCTTGAAATTCCACCAACTCAGTTTATGTTTGCAGACTCTAACATATTCATATAATATTTCCAAGAGGTTAATCGCTATTAAACATGTAATTGCTAATTTTGTAAACTTAACATTCTAATATTTTTTTTTATTTTTTTATTTACATGTTTTGGGTTTTTTTTTCCAGGAGTTCGAATATCTGGACCTGCTTTAAGTTCGTAAGCGTGTGTGGCGGGTATGAACGTACATGCTTGCTGTCTTGCTCGGATGCGTCCGAGTAGACCCCCATGAGAGGTGAAAGGGAGGTAGGTGGGAGCGATGAAGCTGATTCGGACTGATTCAGGGAAAAAGAGGAAGGAACAGCTTATATGGAAGAGGGAATAATTGAAGTAGGTGTGGCTCCAGATAGACTCCTCCTGAAAGACGTTTAATAAACTGTATTTATAGAAGTAGTGCACTGAAAACATCAGTTTTCCACCACAATATTCCCCCTTCACTGAGACCCAAACAAGGGTTAAAAAGCCTGGGGTAAATATGTAAAAGTGCAGAACTGCTAATTACTTTGATGAAACACATTTAAGTAAAGATTTTTAACTTACCTTGACATTACAGTTGTATGTGGAGATGGTGACGACAAATTGGATTTCCTTACTTTTATACATTCCTGTGTTGAACAAACCTGTTTGACTCTTTTTCTGTTAATAAGAATCCTTGAAAAAATTATTTTCCATCATATCTGTAATGACAAGTTAAGCTAAAATAAATAATATTTAGTCTTATCTGGGCCTGTGTTAAGGGAGCAGCCTAAGCAGGGATGCCAAGACATCACTCTCCTCGGACCTGGTGCCTCCCTGGGGCATCTGAAAGTCAAGCCACCATAGCTTGCTTCTATGTGGAGGAGCGGCAGCTCTACTCAAAGCTTTTCCCAAGTGACTGAGCGTCTCACCCTATCTCTAAGGAGGTGCTCAGCCACACTGCGGAGGAAACTTGTTTTAGCCCCCTGTATCTGGGATCTCATTCTTTGAGCCATGACCCAAAGCTTATGAGCATAGGCATCACTGAAATGTAGCCAGATGCTGCTTTTTGAGTTTTTCATTTTTTTTTCACTTTCTTCCAATGGATCACATTTAATGCTCCCTCGCCTCTCTGTGTCGCTCTGTAATTTTACCATGCGGTTCATATGTCACGCTATTATAATACGACCAAAATGCATAAACACGAGTGCATTTGAAAACATATTAATAACTTTATTGAAGATGTATTTTAATAATGAATAGTATTATTAGAATTATTTTAAAGCCTTAGAAATTCTTTGGCGGTTTTAAACTTCACAATTCTGCGTGCAAAATACATTTTACCACGTAGATAATGCACACATTCATGATTATTGGGCATCTTTATGGCTACATGTTTGAGCCATGTTCTGACCCAGAGTCAGACGAAGGGTCACCAAAGTCGACACATGGCAGATCTTTCAAAATAGAATGCATTTTGTTTTTGTCTTTAGGTAAAAAAAAACCCAAAACATTCTGTAATGTTTTAAATGCTAACATAAACCTAGATTTAGTAAATATGCATTTAGCAAAAGGTTCCTTGAGAGTTTGAGAACACAGAAGTACAGTAAGTCATTTTAAACTGAATAAAAGTTAATGCTTTAAGCTCCAATTTTATTAATTACTGCTTAAAGCTGCACAGATAACTTCTATTAACTTTTACAATTGAAAAGTTAATAGAATTCATTCACAATGTTTGTGACGTAGAACATTTCTGTTATTTTTTTTAAATTTGTGTTCCAAAGCAAGTTGTACAAAACTATTCTATTAGCATACATTATGGCATTATATCACCAATACACAATTTTGTCCTAAGGCTCATTTATATAGATGTTTTTAGAATTGTCATGTTATTCAGGAAATTGTAAAACAAAATAATTAAACCCACATTGCATTTTGCTATCTTTCAGATTTCAAAAAAAGTATGCTAAAGCAAATACATTCTTACGCATGGACTCATGGTTTGAGAAGTAAGCGATTTCTGCTTTAACTCAACCACTGGTGAGGAGAGCATGCATTCTTCGAGTTGCAGATGAAGCCATTATTGAAAAATATTGAGAGAGGCTTGGAACAGTCAGAATGGCGTATGTGAGGTGTTAGCAGACTCCCTGGTGGCCCTGGCAGGGATCAGTTAATGAACAGCCTGCATAGGGACAGGTTTAAGTATTGACAACCTCCAGTCCAGTGGGGAAACTCTAGCTTGTTAGTCCGTTAGGGAGCAGTTGATGGGTTTTTGAGCGAAGCGTAAAGATGATCGTGAGCTGAGTTAAATGCAGAGGGAAGTCTGTGGCTACTTTTTCCATTCAGTCATACAATATCCTGCTATTTACTTTTTGAATTTATCTTTCAAAGATGCTGACAGTATGAGTAACCATCATGGTTCCTGAAGTGCCACTGTTTCACAGGTACCAGGACCTCGAAAAAGACTTTAATTAGCTGTCTATTGTTATCTTTTTAGGCTATTTTAAAGTCCTCTACCTTGCTTTCATGGTGGAAATCGAATGTTTCCCCTGAAATATAAATATATTGGCCTTAAAAAATTTAATAAATTTCATTTTAAAAAAGACCCTTCCAAATTTTAAAAGGTGGTAACTGAAAATAATGGCAAACTTTCATTAACAATGTTTATTTTATCAGGTATTTAAGTGACTCCTTGCAGGAGTTGAAAATATTATAAAAGAGGGCACTTTATATACAAGGACTCTTTTATAAAGTAAGTGAAGTATTTTCAAGCCTATTTTCAAAAATGTCCACTGGAGTAAACAGAAGTTTGGTCATTTGTTCTTTTTTTTTATTTAGATGGAAACATATATATTTGAAATGAATAAATAAATAAAAATAAATAAATAAAATTTAGTCACTTTGTTTGGTTAAAGCCATGGTGAAAAGTTCATAGGTAAACAAGAAATAGTCAGCCACTTATGCCAAAAATTTACTTGGTGCTGAAGGGCAAATTTAATTTGAACCATTGTCTGTGTTGAACTAAATCCACTATAAATAAACTTTTTGTTCGTTTTCATAATTTTGGGGTTCAACATTATTCATTTCAGTTATGAAAGGATCTGACAAGTTTTCAATCCTTTTCCCCCCTCAAAAACAGTGAAAAAAAGGATTGGGGAAAATCCCACATCACTTCTGTTTTTGCTATTGGTTGCCAATGCACCGAAAAATTCTAAATGGCTTGGTCCCTGGGTTTATACTGAAAATCCCTCCCAAGGTCAATAGTATTTGAAATGCTTCGCACCTGGTCTCCATGTGGACAGTGAAATAAAGTGTTTTTGTATTTGGGGGTGGAGTTTGTCGCCACGCTCTGTCCAATAGTGCACAATGGCGGCTGAAGCGAGGACTATGTTGCTGTTTCTTCCACTATTGTGTCTTACTTCCTCTAAAGTATTACATGCGCATGTTTACTATTTTATCACAGAGGCACAAGTGTCTATACAGTGCTGAATAAGAATTTTATTGAAGGTTTTCTATTTGTATTTCGACCATTTACCACTTTTACCATAACTTTCGACCATAACTAATACAGAAGTATTAGCGATTGTCTCATAAGACGTCCTGGCAAATGGATTCGATATCCTGATGTCCTCTGACTAGGTGCCTTTGTGGCTGGATGATTCCCTCAGTTATCATTACGTCAAAAGCGTCTCCGTTCCCTCCTTCAAAGAACCATTACGTTGTATTGTTTTCTGCCTGCTTTATTGACTCGTTTTTAGTTTAGATAAACCCTTTCTATCTACCGTGTGAGCAATTTGTGGAAACAAATAGGTTCTGCTTGGAAGTAGGTTATAAATAAATAATCATCTTCATCATCATCATCATCATGAATAAAGTTTAGAAGAAATATACAGTTGTGTAACATTGGAGTTTCCATGATGGAACCTATCAGAAGAATATAAATGATGAAAGAAGAGGACCCAACGCCAAGCTCTGTGTAAGAGTAACTGGTTAACACCAGAAGGGGCTTGGTAAGATTTATTTGAACATATAGAAACCATTTGAAGAGAGTGGGTCCATCTGAGAACTGTGGTGAAAAAATCTCAAGCCTCCCAAGCAAAATGTGGTGGGCAACAGTATCAAACACCAGAAGCACCAGTAATGTCAGGAGGCCTGAGTTCTGCAGCAATCAGATCATTTTAACAAGAGCCACCACAACACTGTGTGAGGAATAAAAGCCTGACTTTTCATACAGACAGTTAGCTGAGAGAAAGTCCTGTAACGGTGTGGCAACGGCTGATTGGATACTGATAATTTACCAGTACGATTGGATCATACCCAGGTACTTCTTTAACGAATGGGAGTGGGGGAATGGGGTTGAGAAAAGATCCACCTTTATTTGAAAATCTGCATTTTAATCCCAGTCTTCTATGGACATTCGCCCATTTCACACCTCTGCTATTTTAAGAAAGTTCTGGTGAAAAAAAAAAAACACAGTAGCGATAAACACCCATGACTGTAGTGCATTACTGCTAAGATATTTAATCATTTAGGTTAAAAATTGGTTCAAAATCAGCATAAAGGATTACCATGAATTTCCCTTAATTTTATTTGAAGGCTACATCACCAGTATAGAAATTAATGCAAAATATATTATTCATCGAATAATGACTCTGACTACAACACATTCCTACCCAATTGAAGTAAGATTTTGCTAATCATTAAGACATCCTTTCTTCATACTCTTTCTGGGTTTCAGAGCCTCACGTTCAACATTAAATTTGCCGCACAACCTATGGGCATTCGGAGGCGTTAGCATGTGGGCAAGCAGCCAAATTTTCGTACATCTTTAGCACAGTGTTGGTCAAACCTGCCGCTCACACCAGGAGGGTAAAAGCAAGCAGAGGTGTTAGTGTCTTAGAGGAGGAATTCAGAGCTTCTTAATATCTTGTTCTCTGGGGAAGTTGTTTTGACTTCAATGACGGCCTTCTTGAAGACAGGAGGGAGAGCCAGAGGAGAATGAAGTTATTACAAGGTTTTGGTCAATATCTGCCAATTTAGCAGATATTTAATGTCCACCACCCAGCTCTTCCTACTGCAATCTGAATCCCGCAGCAGTTTTGAACTACACTGACCACTTCAAACAATCGCTAATAATCTGATAATATAATCCGATCAGCAGAAACCCTGTTATCCAAGCTGTGTCCTCTTCAGAGATGAAGCAGCCAGGCAATACGCCACTTCTCCCATCCGTCCATCATGTAGCCATCTGCAAACATTCCTGCAGGACAGGTGGGCTACCCTGAGTCAAAACAATTGTGTTCAGAAACCAGTTGATCAGATCCATAGTTCGTTTTCTCACAGACATGCCTGGTGCCAAGGAGAGAGAAGGATGCGATTGCCTCCACCAAGAGCCAAAAGAGAAGTCAAGGTTGTGACTTTCCACATGAGTGGGACCTTCAACATACTGAACCTGGCAGGCAGAAAAAAATGTTCACCAGGTGAAATCACCAAGTAAGAGTAGTTTGGGAGATAATGTCAGTGATTCAAATGAGATATTATCCAAGTTATAACAGAAACTGTAATTATCAGGGTAAAAACAACATGCCCTCCTCCCTGATCCACAATCTTTTTATTAAGTAAATGCTGACTTTGTTATAATTAACCACATTTAAAATAAGAATTTTGGAAAACCTCTTGATGCTGTCCCTCCTTGTTCAACTCTAAAACAATTCCTCTTTGAAACTACAATAAAGCAAAGCTTGAAACTAAATTTAGATGGTTCATTTAAAACCTGCCGAGATTCTCTCCTGATAATCAAGCTGTTTTAAATTGCAGACGGGAGATTATTCAGACCGTCCATAGAGTTCATTACATCTCCTAATATAGGTCAGGTCTATTTCGAATCGATTGGAATCTGACATGAACTTTGATTTCCTAATGAATACAAATTGCTTTAGAGAGTACATAAAAACAGCTAAATCATGTTCAGAATCAATATATTATTTGTGTTTTTTTATTTGCCATTGGATATATATCTGTACAGTTGTCACACTGTAGGTAGAATGGTTTTTTTAAAAAAAAGGAAAGTTCTCTCGGAAACTGACTAAATTATGGGCTAGTTATTTTGAAACCTCAGGCACTGTTTCTTGGTGTGATTTATTAAAGGAATATTTCAGGTTTAAACATGGAGGTCTGCAGAGAGTATGCAAGGTGTGCTTTTGATTAACACTGACTATGATATTGATTTATTCTGCAGTTTGAAAACAAGGAATGAAAATGAGACCTGTCATTCATGAAAAACACAGTGACACAACATGCATCTTATGCCACTTTGTCTCACAACAATATAATCATATCTACAAAAGGCTCATCTTTTAGTTATATACTGCAAAGATACCACAGTAACTCGCCAGCAGTGTTGGCCAGGTTACTTCTGAAATATTATTAAATCCTTTTAAAAGTAATCGAGTAACTCTGTTGATTACTTTTTTGTCAAGTAATTCGTTTTTTTTTTAAATTTATTTATTAATCTATTTATAGTAATAATTATGAAATGTGATTTCATAACTCCATGTGATGTAGATACTAAATGTACGATTTATCAAATGCATTTATAACTTTGTCTGTTCAGTTCTTTTAGTTCTCATTCCGTACTGATGAATTGTGAGCTTTTGGTCCAGACATGTACTCAGCGTTTACCATGATAACTCTTTCACTGTGGGACTTTTTGAGTTTAGTCTACAGTGTAACACTACTGTGTTCCATTCTGACGTTCTGCTGCTCTTCTTTGCCCCCCCCCCCCTCTCTCTCTCTCTCTCTCTCTCTCTATATATATATATATATATATATATATATATAGATAGATAGATAGATAGATAGATATAGATATATAAAATGCTTTGCGTCCCAATATGCTCTCAATCTCCTTGATTAGAAATAGGTATCAAACTTAATAATATAGTAAAAAAAGGAAATTAAAATTAACATCAATTGGATTTGTGGTGTCGGTGTCCTTTTTAGGGCTTTTTTTCCAATAGTAATTAATAAATAAGTAATGCCGAACACTGCTCACCAGTATGGTAAAGTAAAAACTACAGAAGATCTAAAGTCAATTATTTAAGAGTGTGAACACTTTTGCCGACATAGTGTATAGTTGAATTGACAAACTAAGAAAATAACTAAGATTTTTTTTTTACAGTAAAACCCTTAGATAGTTTTTGCTGAACCTACTAGTGGAATTGGAACGCCTTAAAATGCTTTCAAATCAAGTAGCTTAAGCAGTACACATCACATCGAGTTATCAATATAAAAGGAAATTCCTTCAAGGCCTCCTTGTGTATTTTGACCGCCCTACCCTTTCTGCTCTCATCCCTTGTGCCTATCTTTCTGTCTGAAGCCGCAGTATGATAAATGAGCTTGTAGAACGCACATACGTCTCCAGACATCCTCCAATCTGCAGCGCACGACAGCCAGAGAAAGCGCTAGCTCCTCCACACACCCAGCGATTCAAGCTGCCAGCGCTCAAAAGCGATGAGAGCTTTTAAGAGTTATGACTCACATTAAATACAGAGCCATAACATTCTCTGGGAGCCCCTTTGAAAGCGTAATCTTGCAGGAAAGTTGCGAATGAAGGGTTTTGAGGAAACTGGCAGGTGAGTACAGTGCTCCATCAAGTCTTCTGACTGATAGAGCAGTTCCCAGGCTCGCTGCCCCCCATTAAAATGCATCACACAGTCCCTCATAAGCCATGAGAGGAACTTACTCAAGGTCACTTCTGTAAAACAGCGATTAACAACATGACAAGATCCTGTTTCAAAAGGAAAATACACAAGTTACTCTCAACGATGAAAGCCTGGAAATACCAGCGAAGGTTCCAAGCCAATCAAACAGGTCCCGGTTCAGACCTGCGAGTTGCCAGAGCAAGCTCCAAATTAAGCACTGCATATATGGTCATGGAGAAGGTGTGCAACACGCACATACAGGCTGCTTACACAACTCGGAGAAAGAAGACACTCGCAGCCCAAGTGGGACAATATATGGCAGTACAAAATTGTCACAATACGTATTGTGGAGCTATTGGAAATATCTAGTGTGGAAAAGAGATGAAGAGACGAGTGCAGGAAGGTTGTAGTGGGTGGAGAAAAGTGTCCGGGGTGTTGTGTGATAGAAGAGTGTCAGCAAGAATCAAAGGAAAGGTGTACAGAACAGTAGTGAGAGCAGCTATGATGTATGGGTTGGAGACTGTGGCAGAGAGGAAGAGACAAGAGGCAGAGATGGAAGTAGCAGAGATGAGGATGTTGAGGTTCAGTTTATGAGTGACGAGGATGGACAAGATTAGGAACTAGCACATCAGAGGGACAGCTCAGGTTGGTTGTTTTGGAGACAAAGTCAGAGAGGCCAGGTTGAGATGCTTTGTACATGTGCAGAGGAGGGATAGTGGTTATATTGGTAGAAGGATGTTGGAGATGGAGCTGCCAGGTAAGAGGTCAAGAGGAAGGCCAAACACGAGATACATGGATGTGCTAAAAGAGGACATGAAGGTAGTTGGTGCAAGAGTAGAGGATACTGAGGACAGATTTAGGTGGAAACAGATGATTCGGTGTGGCAACCTCTAAACTGGAAACAGCTAAAAGTAGAAGAAGAAGATACAGAAAAAATCAGAAATTAAGGAGGTTGCAGGATCGTTTTTTTATTGAACAATTCATATACATCACATCTACAGTTACATTTCAGCAATAAAGTTGCAGAATCGTTTGAGCGTAGTTACCGTATGTATCTCTCACGTGACATAACAGGAACTTCAAAAGAAAAACTGTGCTGAAATGGTTTCCATCAAACATATGCATGAAAATCAGATAAATTTGTTGATCATGAATTGCTGATCTCTAGTTAACATGGTCCCCAGTTAACCCCATGTTTGTGTGGGTTTCCCTCGGGGTACTCTGGTTTACCCCCCGAAACCCAAAAACTTTTGGTTAGGTTAATTGAATAATCTAAATTCCCCTTAGGTGTGAATGTGAATGTTGGCCTGCGATGGACTGGCGACCTGTCCAGGGTGTATCCCCGCCTCTCGCCCAATGTACGCTGGAGATAGGCACCAGCAGACCCCTGTGACCAAAAAAACATATAGGGAATGGACAGAAGATAACCTGTTTGAGTTTGTAATTAGTTTTTGCTTTTTCAAATATTGATTAAAAATACGCAAAATTCAAATATTGATAAAAAAAAAACATTTACCTTTTTTTGTTTTTAGATTGAAAATCAAATGAAGAAATGATACACAGATGAAACACCTTGTTTTTTTTTTATTTTGCGTCAGTGGGTGCAAAGCAGATTTGATCTGCAGTAATCTTGGTTTGTATTAAATGTTTAAGGTTAGTTAGTCAGATGTGGTTATTTATGTTATTAAAATCCCCTTTAAAGAATGTTTTATTAGTTCTGTCAAGTTAAGATCCCTTCAAAAAAAAGGCCACAACTCCCAAAACATTGCAACCTAATGTTTAAGTGAATCAGCAGAACCAACTGCAATCCATGTTGTGTTCATAAAGCAAGACCCATAAGATGCCTGAAACAAAAGCTCTGACCAGAGGCTGACAGAAACTTAACGTGCTCTTGTGAAAGCTCCATTAATCTGTCAACGTATATTTGCAAGCTTTCATTCCTCACCCACACCATCAAACTGATGTGCCACAGCGCGAGTCATCTACATCAGACAAACAGTACAAAAAAAAACTCACGCAAAGCTTTAATTGCATCACACTCGTCTGAAGTTTACTAGATTGCATGAAGTGCATCTTCAGAAAGCCACTGTGAAAACTGTCACCGTTGTAAAGGCAACATGTCCACTTCCTTTAACGTAACTTCTCCTAGATAGCATCTGCCAGCCACATCAATGCAATTTAAATGTGATGTCCAACCCACAATTCACATCAATCCACTTAGCAGCTTTACAAGAGGGGCCAATGAATTAAAATTCAGCATGAATCATGTGGAAATTCACGTTCAGTACCCAGAGTGATGGCTTTTATGTTAGCACTGAGAAGAGATTTATCGAACATCTCCTGAGAATGACATTTTAAATATGGATTCTGTCAATCAATGGCTATTAACGGTTATTAAAAGCGACCAATCATGATAAATTTGACGTTTCTGTGTTTAAGTGCAGTAATTGGGTCCTTACTGCATATGGCAACTGAAAAAAAAGTAGAGCATTGACTTATTCCTTTTAAGAAAAAAAAAATCAACGCAGAAAGGTTTTGACCCCCATCTTGCCCATAAAATGTATATTCTAACTATTAATTATTGATCTGGTGATTTTATTCTATTGGCCTTTCTGTAAAACCAAGAGAGAAGGTTACTTACTTGTCTCAACTGTGGGAGGAGCCCAACCTTGGGAGGGGTGGGACCGAATGTTTAACGGGCAAATTGATTTGCGAGTGGAGATGATTAATCAATTAATTAATCAACGTCTACGTTCCCTCCTTCAGGGAACGCGGGTTACGAAAGTAACCTAGACGTTCCCTTTCAGTCGAGACGCAGACGATGTCGATGTTTCCACTAAGGGAACCCCCTTTTAAAGGGCTAAGCGGGGTAAGTTGCACGGCAACCAGAAGGAGTTCGCCCCTGATGTGGAACAAGGGTGCACAGAGACGTGCATCAAGACCTGAAGAGGGCTTCCAGCAAGCAAGAATGTATTCCGCGGGCTATAAAAGGGGGTGGAAACAAGTAGCCATCGTGGGGGGGGGGGGGGGATTGAAAGGGATATACAATGCACCTGAAGAGGGACCTTGTATAGAATACACGGATTGGGCCACCCAGATAGGGGGGGTCCGCAAGTCCGGCCCGAGTTCTGTAGGGATCAGGCCCAGCGCAAAACCTTACTACAGAACCTAGCAGAGCTGGCTGCTCCGCATCAGCCAGATGCAGAGTGGGGGGGAGGATGAGGTTCACCAATCCACTATAAGGGAGACGTGAAAAAAGGTTCCTTCCCGCAGAACTAGGAACCTCCAGGCGCAACACATCCTTGACCCGGGGTCCTAGTGGTGCTTAGGTCTGGGTCAGAGCCCTCATTGGTACTGGAGTTGGTGATGAGAGAACGGATGTTCGACAAACCCATGGGGATGTGCATCCACGGGTATTACCCCCAACTGTGCCTAAGGGTTGCTTGCCACCACTCAGTACCGCAGAAGGCACAGCGCCGACGTCGAGGCAGTAGTACCTGACGAAGGATTCAGTCCCACCCCTCCCAAGGTCGGGCTCCTCCCATAGTCGAGACATCGACATCGTCTGCATCTCGACTGAAAAGGAACAACAGATGTTCCATAAAATATTTTAGCAAATTGCAAAAACTAGCCCCAAAAAAGTCACTACCTAAATCTATCTAAGCAGATAGGTGCGGGCCTCCTATTGGATAATTACTGCATTGGGTGATTATTTTTCAGCTGGCAAGTTATTAACCCCAAATGGTGCATAAGGTTAGGGAAACATGAGGGATTAGAATTGAACAGCCTAAAGAACAGACTCAAGAAAAACACTAATCAGTAGCTGGGTTTTTTATCCAACTATTTTATTTGCATTTAGAAATATTGCATAATAAAACACGGATGGAAATACCAAGATGTGCTGAAATTTTGGAAATGTGGATACAAAAATAATGAGCACAACTGAGTAGCATAAACTTTATGTCTGATTATCTGAAATGGTGTTTTGGTCGTTCTAAACTTCCTTAGCAAAGTTTCTCATCAAAAGCAAGATGACATGAGTGCGCTGATTGTGTTTGTCTGTGTTCTAAGACACAAGTAAGTTATTATACACAATAACACTTCTGATAATTTGTGCCAGTTTATCAGAAAGTGACAATTTTGTTCTCTTGGACTCATTACCCTGATGCACCCATCACTCTGGAACAAGGTAAATCTGGACTCCTCAGACCACATAACCTTATTCCATTACTCCAGAGTCTTAGAAAACTTCCTTTTTCGATTGAACCATTTTTCCCGGTTAGCTTCAGTGTCCATGTTTCCATCCAAAGACGCAAATGAAATTTATGCGCAATTTATGGAATATTGTATAAACTTTTAGCAAATAAAGCACTATTTCCCAGAGTTCAAGAGAACAAAATCGTCACTTCCTGATAAATTAGTACCATATATCAGAAGAAAAATTAATGTTGCTGCATTAGGGGAAGGCTTTTTTTCGTATATAACAACTTACTTACATCTTAGAACACTATTTGTGCAGTCATGTCATCTTGATTTTTGAAAGTTAGAGGAGTCTTTGGAAATGCAGCCGATCAAGACAGTTCTGGCAATCACAAAGCCTTTGGTTAAGTAATTTTGCAACGACAAAAAACATACAAAAATTCTGTCTAGTAATTAGTCTAATAATCACGCCCCAGTGCTGACAGAAAAATGGGTAATTATCAGGGAACTATTTAGTACTTGGAAGAGTATTATAAAGTGACAACCTGGAGTTTTAGAGATAACAGTAGTTACTGATGTGTTAATGGTAGTTAATAAGGAGTTTATAATCGGTAGTTACTACAGTAGTTACTGAGTTAACTGTAACTTTCTAGTTGGTAACAATAGTTACTGCAGAGTTACTAGATAGTTAATGGTTAGTTTTGTAGTACCTACCTCTTAGTTTTGCGTTAACTAAGGAGGAGTATTCTAAAGTTTTACCGAAAAAAAAAAAAATCTTTGGATTGCATTTGGATTTATTCAGTAAATAGTTTTATGCACATTTTCAAATTGCACCTAAAAAGGTAAATGGAAATGCTCCTACTATGAAAGAATCTCCAATCTCTGTAGGCAAACTGTGTACCTTTCTTACTCTCACGCTCAATAATCGCTGAGTCCCTTTCCCAGTGAGAATGTCTGCTACCTCTTTCCTTAAAGAACATAATCATAAGCCTCTATTGTTTAATATTTTTTTGTGTTAGTCCTTTTTCCTCCTTCCAGCTGTGACAAATCTAATTACAGTATTTAATTTCAGCAAATTACCCTTTTAAGGAAAATGGACTGACCACAAGGAGACAAGAACATAATGTTCTCTCTGTATTACTTTCATTCCCAACCCTGTTCAGCTGCTGCATACGTCTGTGAACAGCGTCATCAGTCAAGCTGCCTGATGCAGAATGATGATACAGAAGCCATGCATGACTGTAGAGCTGAAAGAAACAGATAACACTGTGGGACATGGGCATAAATTCAAGCCTAATCTGGATCTCCTTTTTTTCAGGGGTATATTACTATGCATGTCAGCATCTAAAAGCTGTCCATCAATCTTAGATCTGTCTTCTTTAGTATTGCTTAAAAGTCCACTCTGCTCAAATGTGTTTTTCTTACTTTTAGATCACTTTATATCCAATATGATGGTAAAAGAAAGTGAAAAGCACTGACCAAGAAATGAGATTAGTTCAGTTTTCTGCACTACCACTGCCATCTGATACTTTATATACTCATCACCCTAGTGGTGGCTACATCAGCAGTGTTTGTGGGTGGAGTATAATGCATGAGGGCAAGACTTTAGCTTTATATGGACGGGACTAGTTTTATTGGGGATTGTGAGACAAATTTCTGTTTCTTAGATGTACTTTGTGTTTTCAATGCCGTCTGTAAAAAATCCTGAGAAAAAGAGCTAGTTTTTCAGCTAACTCTGTGCTCGTCTGAGAAATCTAATGTGGATGTCTGAAAAAATGTGAATCCATATCTAATGTTTGTTTAAATTACATTTATTTACACAAATATACTTTCTTAGATTAAAAAAAGAAATATTTAGTCATGTCTCCAACTTTTACTCTTTCCTGTTACCCTAACTTATCCCCCTCCTGGAAAAAAGGGAAAATTCCATTAGTCAGTTTTTCAGCAGGAAGTTGGATTTCTTGGATCTTCAGAAGGCCAAGAGAAGAGCAAAGTAAGTTCTCTCAATTTCTTATTTACATATTTGATGATTTTGTGAGGATATCATGCCGCGCGGTGGCGCAGAAGTAATTCCCATTGTGTGAGGCGCATTTATGGAGAAAGAGAAGAGGATGAGCGATCGCTTATCTGTCGATATACAGGCAAAAAACTGTTAGTTTTCTGGAAAACAAACCTTTTCTCTCTCCTGATTTTTAGTTTATGTCCAGAATCCCATCCAAATCGGGGTTTGTGTATACGTGTGACAATCACACAGATTGAAGAACCAATGACTTGCTCTGCGAGAGTCGAAGGCGACCAAGTTGCTTCTCAAATATCTGTGTCTGTCTGAGAGTTACAAAGGTGCAGTGTGTTCTGATTAAAATAATATCTGTGTTTGTCTCCAGCTAATGAGAGAGTCCGATCCAGTTGATACAAAGGCATAGACAGCAATATTAACAGTGGTTTCGTTTCAGTTTATTTGGACCCACTAAATGAATTGAAGCCTTGCGAGCTCCCATTTTTGATAATAGTCCCATTCTTGCGCTTCAGTCTTGTACACAGGACTACGCGCAGTTTTCAAGGCTTCTGCTCCTTCAGGAGTTAAGCTCCTCATTTTGTTCTCGAGCGCCACCTATTTCCAGACTAAAGACATGTGACTAAATGAGCCAATCACAGCGTTTGACACACTGCTCTGTTTTAGCTAAGGCCTGAAGTGGCAGTCCAAGAAAACTCTCAGATAAGCACAGGATGGTGAAAACAGTCACAGTCAACCTACAGACCAGCTCCAAAGATCTACATCATCATAGTGCAGATTATGTCACTGTGCATCGTTCAACTATTCAGTGCACTTTACCCAAGGAGATGCTGTATGGGATGGAATGCTGAGAAAGCTTATTCTCTGTACAACACATTTGGACAAGCCAGCTTCAATTTGTAATAATGTACTCTGGGCTAATGACATTTAAAGTGAATGTCCAGGAATCAGTGATGTTGGTGTGGTTTGAAGCAGGCTGTCCATGCACGGAAACCGAACTGGAGATGTTTTGTAAAGAAGAATGTAAAGAAGTCCTAAATACCTTCTGCCAGAATCCAGACTATAATTGCTTTTCACAATTATGTATTTACCAGATGCTTTTATCCAAAGCGATATTTCAAGCAATTAACAAATTTAGTCAGTTCTTGCTTTCTGACTGAGTTCCAGGAAAGCTAAAAGAAAGTGGCTGTTATTTATACAAAAGGAGAATGCACAAAGTATTGAGTTAATTCTTCTTTTGTGGTGCCTAAATTTATGCACATGCTTGAATTTTTTTATAGCTTAGTTTATAATAAATTATATCTTTATTTCTCTTCTCAAATATCACTGTGGTAGTCTCCTATATGATTTTAAACATCCAGACAAACAATTATTTATAAAGGAAAATTTTACATACCACTGTAGAATTCAACACTCCTCTTTCCTACTTTCCTCTATTTAAGGTGTACAGTGTGCTACTGGGGCAAACACACACACATGCACGCGCACACAAACACACACTCGCGTTCAATTAAACAGAAAATTTTGTAAATATAATCTATAGTTGTCAATTTATAGTTAAAAACTCCAGTTCGAATTATATGTTGGCCAATCTAATTAATCATATTGTATTCAACAAGATCATATTTGTTTATTAACTGATCATACATTTTTTTTCTCATTTAGACCAAATAAAATGAGATTTCTGTAATAGAAGTAGTAGATGTGTCATATTTTGAAAATACATCACAGGGCATTCATACACTGTGGAGAGGCATAGGATTAATGACTGTGGGCATGGTAGGGAATGATCGAGAGAGAATGATGAGGGACTCTTCCTCATAAAGAAAGACAGCAGTAAACACCTCTTTTGACTGCTGTTCCTATGTGTAAGTTACTTTGCCAAATAAACTGACAAGCTATCAATTCATTTATCAAAAAGCAGTCTTCAGAGGCTCTTTAACTGCAAACAGATGCAGCATCGTCTTCAGTATGACACTCTCAAACTAAAAAGAGGAGGGAGACAAGGAAGAGATAATAGAGTAGAAAAATAGAGAACAAGGAAAACAACATGTGGCTGTTAAGGAATAGAACAGCAATGCCGGATGGAATGGGGAAATGTACTCCAGAGAGAGACATGGGGTGGATAAAAAGGGTTGAAATGAAACAAAGGGAGAGATAAAAGATAAGGGAGATATAAAATGGAAGGAAACCGCTTGAGAAGAAATGTGGGAAACAGTAAGGAAAGGGGAAGTTAGAAAGGAAATAATGAGGATAGGGAGATATGAAAGAAGGAAGTAGGAATTGGAAGAGATTTGGTAAAGAAGGCAAGACAGAAGGAAACAATGAAATTATATAAAAATGCTTGATGGAGACAAGATGAAAGGAAAGAGCTAAGATGATCCTGGCTGCCAAGAGGGAGGTGGCAGGGAAGAAGTAATGGGAGAAGAATGTGGAAAACATGGAAAGATAGAGGCAGTAAGGAAGAAAATAAAAGGGGCATAAAGGCCGACAGGAAGAAAGAGCATAGGTATATATAGTATAGATATAAAGATTTGGGAAGGAAAGAATGTAGAAAAAAGGCACAAGTGAGGAAGAAATGAGACAGGATCGAAGGAGGCATTAGGTAGACAATATAGAAGGACGGATTGAAGGAAAGGAATGTGGCTTGAAGAGACAAGAAGAAAGGGTGCATGGGAACGATAAAATGGCATACGGAAGCATAGGGAGACAAAATGGAAAAACTGAGATATTTATACAGATTTGAGAAGGGTGCAAAGAAAGAGGCATGTCTAGGGTAAACATAAAGGAATGAGGCATGAGTGGAAAGAATGAAGGTATAAAGCATAAAGAAACAGGGTGGAAAGAATGAAGAAACGCAACATTGTTCGATAATATGAAAAGAAGGAAAAGAGGGTGCATGCGAAAGATACGATGTCATAAGAAAAGTTAGGGAAACAAATGGTAAGGATGGAGACATGTATACAGATGAAGAAATGTGGGAGGAAAGAAAGAATTGCAGGGGAATTATGAAGCAATGAGGCATGATTGGGGACTGGGTTGACCAAATGAAGGAAAGATGTATGAGAGAGGCTGTGGTAAGAAAAGAGATATGGTGAGATAAGATGGAAAGGCGAGATACAGTAGGAAAGTATAAACCATGACAGATTAGAAAGAAGGAAGGAATGAGATAGGCTGGAAAAGGGTATGAAGAAGATAATTTGGAAAGAAGCAATGAGGCATTAGAAGACAAGAAGAGAGGGTGTATGGTAACAAGGAAGGAAATAAGGAAGCATAGGGAGACAAATAGGAAGGACAGAGACATATATAAATATTTGGGTAGGATGGGAGAAAGTAGGGAAGAATGAGGAAAAGATGGTACTGGAGAAAGAAGTGGGAAGGCAAGATAATACTGAAACTGCCGGTAAACCATCCAGAGCCACACTTGTACCTGGTGTAGCCAAACCTGGGTCAACTCTGATTTATTTTTTCTATGTTTAGATTGTGCTTGAGATTTTTAATGTATTTGTTACTTGCCACTACTGGCCAGTTAGAAATGGCGAAACTGACCAATGACAAAACAAACCAATGTTGATTTGTCATTCATTCATTCTCCAACCCGCTTATTCACTTTCTGAGTCATGGGGGTCTGCCAGTACCTATATCCAGTGCACATTGGATGAGAGGAGGGCGTACACCCTGGACGGGTAACCAGTCCATTGCAGGGCAACATTCAATCGCACATGCACACCTAAGGAGAATTTAGATTATTCAATTAACCTAACCGCATGTTTTTGGAATTGTGGGGGAAACTGGAGAACCCGGAGGAAACCCACGCAAGCATGGGGAGAACATGCAAACTCCTTCCAGGAAGGACACTGGCAAACCTCGAACAGACAAACTAAACTGCTACCCACTGCCCCACCGTGCCACCCATGTTGATTTTTATTATAATTTTTTTGTCAAGGCACTAATATCGCTGTTTACCTTTCTGGAGTATTTAACTGCAATTATTTGCTACTACTGCGTTGGACTGGAGACCCATCCAGGGTGTATCCCCGCCTCTCGCCCCAAAAGGGAATAAACGGGTTGGAAAATGAATGAATATTTGCTGCTAAACAATATACCATTAAAATCAATTTAAGAAGCAAGACAGGGATTTCTGACGACAAGAAAGGAGTATTAACTCTGAGTGGAATGAAGAGATGACCAGTGGCTGAGATCAGATCTTCAAGCCTGACCTCCTACTTCGATGATGGATGAATAAGACCAAACACTGATCACAGCAGATCCATCAAGAGAATAGTCCCTGATGAATGAATATGTCGTCTATCAACAGTGCATCTCCTCATGAGCTATTGTCCATCTGTGTGAAATGAAGTCTTTGAAGAATATCGCAGCACAAGATGGATGAACTGGCAACTTGATTTAGTTAGCAAAGCTGATTCAGAAAACAAGAAAAGCCAAAAAGCACAGGAGTAGTCTATGATATACATTGGACAATAATTAATGCTGAACATTTGTTTTGTACTTTCAGGATTGTTAGCTATCCCTTTTGTAATACTTTTACAGATAGTATTTATTTAGCAATTCCATGCACCACCATCACTTTTTTTCTGCATTGCTTATCATATCCAGACATCATTGCACTTCCTCTCAAATATGGTACTAAACAAGTAAATTGGACAGGTTTTGTGTTTTGTCTGTTAAAATTATCCAATAGAGAAATTAGAAAAGCCAAAGTCAAACAAAAAATCTGTTACTCTCTCCATACTGGCATCTTGGCATCTCCACCAATTCGTGTGATACCAAATGCCACCATGATGTTATGTTCTATAATATGTTATATAATCGGCGGCGCGGTCAGACGCAGCGGCTGCTCCGGGTCCAAAAACGGCGCTTTTATGTTCTTAAATGTTGTCTGTTCGTCTGTACAGTAACAGTTTAAAACAGGAACCGTATGGAAACCATCCCAAAATTCATTTATGACCGTCAAAGTCTTCTGGAAATCCGAAATGAACACAACCACCAACTTGCACCGGCGACAAAGGAGAAGCTCCAAAGCCTTGGCCTACTGAACCCTGAGACCACGGCCTCTCCCACTGACGCTACCCACACAAGGCAGCAACACCAGCGGAGTGTGACAGGACAGAATCGCGGCTATGGCTATACTACGCAACAACACCAGCGGCGGCGCCGGCGGTGTGAGAGGAAACAGAAACGCGGAAAGCACGGAGGCATACGAGCCAGGCTAAGAGCTAACCCCAGCAGACCAGCTGTACCAACACTCCTGCTCTCCAATGTTCGCTCGCTGGAAAACAAACTGGACTCATTCCAACTCAGCCGCGCTACGCTGCATGAGGAAAGGGACTGCTGTGTGTTTGTCTTCACTGAAACATGGCTAAACAACAACATTCCCGACTCCGCCATCCAGATGCACGGACTAACCTGCTACAGAGCGGACAGAGATACAGCACTGTCTGGTAAGACTCGCGGGGGAGGACTGTGTGTTTATATTAACAATGAATGGTGTAAAAATGCTGCAGTAGTGACAAAACACTGTTCATCGCTAGTGGAGTTTATGGTTGTGAAGTGCCGGCCGTTCTATCTGCCGCGGGAGTTCACAGCCATTGTTATTGTCGCGGTTTACATCCCGCCGTGTGCAAACGCTAAGGACGCGCTTCGCAAGCTGTACAGCACCATTAACGAGCAACAAACAAAAAACCCAGACAGCTTTTTCATCATTGCCAGTGACTTCAATCACGCCAACTTGAAGTCAGTTTTGCCAAAGTTTTACTAACATGTGAACTTTGCAACAAGGGGAAACAACACACTGGACTTGGTTTACGCAACAGCCAAACACGCATACAAAGCCGAACCCCGCCCTCACCTCGGACACTCGGATCACATATCCGTTATGCTAATCCCAGCATACAGACCACTTCTCAAACTCACCAAACCGGTTCAAAAAGAAATCACTGTATGGCCAGAAGATGCCACCTCAGCACTACAGGACTGCTTTCAGTGCACAGACTGGAACATGTTCAGAGAGGCGGCTACCAACAACAACTACACAGACCTCCAGGAGTACACTGAAACAGTGACTGCTTACATCAAAAAGTGCATTGATGATGTGACAGTCACTAAGACCATCACCACACGTGCAAACCAGAAGCCGTGGATGACAGCAGAGGTCAGTGGGCTGCTAAAAACCAGAAATGAGGCATTCAGATCAGGAGACAAAGCAGCCCTAAGAACAGCAAGAGCCAACCTGTCCCGAGGCATCAAGCAAGCAAAACGCTTGTATGCACAAAAGATAAACAACCACTTCACAGACAGCAAAGATGCACGAAGCCTGTGGAAAGCCATCCAGACCATCACAAACTACAAGCCCCCACCACAAACCTGCGATAACGACATAACCCTCCCTGATGCACTCAACAAATTCTATTCAAGGTTTGACATGCAGAACAACACACCTGCACAAAAGCTACCTACACCTCCCAACAACCAGCCACTCTGTCAGTCTCCAGCTGATGTAAGGAAGACTCTATCCAGAGTCAATCCACGCAAGGCTGCGGGTCCTGACAACATACCTGGGCGAGTACTAAGAGACTGTGCTGCACAGCTAACGGATGTCCTAACAGATATCTTCAACACCTCGCTGAAACAGGCAGTTGTCCCCACATATCTCAAATCCACATCTATAGTCCCAGTTCCGAAAAAGTCTCCTGTGTCTGATCTAAATGACTATCGTCCCATAGCACTGACTCTAATCATGATGAAGTGCTTTGAGAGGTTAGTCATGCACAAAATTAAAACCAGTCTACCAAACACACTTGATCCGCTCCAGTTTGCATACCGTCCAAACCGCTCCACGGACGACGCCATTTCCTCCACCCTCCACCTGGCTCTTACACACTTGGAAAATAAAAACTCATATGTTAGAATGCTCTTCATCGACTTTAGCTCAGCATTCAATACAATAATCCCACAACAACTCATCACCAAATTAAACCTTCTGGGCCTTAGCACTTCAACTTGTAATTGGATCCTGGACTTTCTAACAGCAAGACCTCAGTCAGTCCGCGTCGGAAAAAACAACTCAAGCTCCACCACACTGAGCACAGGAGCCCCACAGGGCTGTGTTCTCAGCCCGCTGCTTTTCACGCTGCTGACCCATGACTGCACTGCCAAGTTCAGCTCTAACCGCATCATCAAGTTTGCTGACGACACAACGGTGGTAGGTCTCATCAGCAACAATGATGAAACTCACTACAGAGAGGAAGTGGCACAACTAGTTCAATGGTGTGGTGCAAACAACCTGTCCCTCAATGTGAATAAGACAAAGGAGGTTGTGATGGATTTCAGGAGAAACTCTGTGAGCCACCCCCCACTGACCATCGACAGCTCTGCTGTGGAGAAGGTCAGCAGCATCAAATTTCTAGGGGTGCACATAAACAGAAGACCTCACCTGGACCACCAACACCATGTCGATCTCCAAGAAGGCACAACAGCACCTACACTTCCTCCGCCAACGGAAAAAAGCAAGACTCCCTCCACCCATCCTCACCACGTTCTACAGAGGAACCATCAAAAGTGTGCTGACCAGCTGCATCACTGTTTAGTACGTGAACTGCAGCGCTGCGGACCGCAAGACCCTTCAACGGACAGTAAATTCAGCTGCAAAGATCATCAGTGTTCCTCTCCCCTCCCTCCTGGACATCTTCCTTGCACAATGCTCAAGTAAGGCTAACAGTATCGTGCAGGACCCCACCCACCCCTCACATCATCTCTTCCAACCCCTACCTTCAGGAAGACGCTACAGGAGCATCAGAGCCCGGTCTGCAAGACTGCTCAACAGCTTTTTTCCCCAGGCTGTGAGAGCTCTCAACTCCAACCACCTCACCTCACCGTGAGACTTCAACTACACTTCCAACCACAGTGTAGGACCCTTTCCCAATCAGGAACAACAAAATAGGAATGGACTGAATATCAAACACACTCACACACTGATCCACACCAACCTGTGCCTGCTTCTTTGCACGCTATTTATTACCTGCTGTTTTGCACAATATCACACTTATGTAGCATATCATGTTTACTAGCCCTGTGATGGACTGGCGAACTGTCCAGGGTGTACCCCTGCCTCTCGGCCAATGTGCGCCGGAGATAGGCACCGGCAGACCCCCGTGACCCCAAAAAGGGAATAAGCGGGAATGAAAATGAATGAATGAATGAATGAATCATGTTTACTATTTTTGTATTTATTTGTTTATCTTGTATATATGTAAGCATTGTCTGTTAATGTATGTATTGTCTGTTAATGTATGTTATATGTATACAGCACCGTGGTTCTGGAGGAACACTGTTTCATTTCACTGTTTACTTAACTGTATATGGTAGAAATGACAATAAAAGCCTACTACTACTACTACTACTACTACTACTACTAATGTTCTATTATTACTATAGAGAACCCACTTCTCTCTTCACTAGCTCCCCATTGCAGCCTGTGTCAAGTACAAAACACTTAAGCTTGCATACAGAACAGTCACAGGGTCAGCACCTTTACAAACTCTAGGTTACCTACATTCGCTCTAGATTCCTGCATTCAGAAAATGTACAGCGCCAAGTAGTATAAAGTCTCTCACCAGAACTTTCTCCTTCACTGTTACCAGTTTGTGGAATTCTGTTCCAGTCTCCATCCAAAAAGCAGTCACAACCTTTCAAAAGCAATTAAAAAATTCTTCACAGGGAGCACTTATTTTAACTTAAAGAGCACTTAGCTGATTCAAAGCTCACACTTTGATACAAATGATTTAAAAATCAAGTAAACGTTTTTTCAATCCTTAAATCTACACATTGTTAATGTAATAAATGATACTAAAACATAATAAAACACACGCAAAATACGTAATATGTTTACAAATGTGAAACCTTACCTTGCGAGTGAAGCGATGTGTCAGAGGAGGTGGAGCGAGGTGGTAGAAAACATTACGGCACTACGTATGAAAGTTAACTTTCTCAAGATATTTCACGAATTACGAACACCAACACGGTTTCAAGTGCAAGCGTAGACAGTACCGAGCATGTGAGAAGGGAAAGAGCGCGTCACAGGGTTTCTCTAACTTGCGCTACAGAACAGCACTGTACGGCTGAATATCCTGTTTACACCATGGTCATGTTTAAATTACTATTAATATGTATGATCTTCTAGTTAGAAGGTTGCTGGTTCAAGGCTCGCCAGTGAACTTCCTGGAAAGAGTATGCTTGTTCTCCATGTTTCCCCCACAATCCCAAAACATGCGGTTAGGTAAATTCAATGATCCAAATTCCCCTTAGATATGAATGTGTTCTGTGCGCTGCAATGGACTGGCAACCTGTTCAGGGTGTACCCCCACTTCGCAGATTCCCCAATGTTTGGAATCGGTCCTTCTCCATCATCTACCTCTTTTCGCTCTGCAGCATTTTCTGCCACACTTTTTCCTTCCCACTGTGGTGCCTTGAGACAGCACTTTGGGAACAGCCTATTCGTACAGAAATTTCTTTCTTTTTCTTACCCTCTTGCTTGAGGGTGCCAATGATGGCCTTCTGGACAGCAGTCGGGTCGGCAGTCTTACCCATGATTGGGGTTTTGAGTAATGAACCAGGCTGGGAGTTTTTAAAATAATTTAAAGAACCATTTCTGGTATGCTATTTTTTTTTTCATAAGCTGTATACCAAAGTTATCAATATTAAAACAATAAAAGGCTTGAACTACTTCAGTTGTGTGTAATGAATCAAAAATATATGAAAGTCTAATGTTTATCAGTGCATTACAGAAAATAATGAACTTTATCACAATATGCAATTTTTTTGAGAAGGACCTGTATATAGTTTTATAAGTCTGAGGTAGTGGCTATGTGTGTGTGTGATCTACGGTGGCCCATTAGTGCACAACACGAATCAACTTTGCATGCGCAACGCTATTGCAAATCGAAAACACTAATAAAACACAAAATATTAAAATTAGTTGTTTTTTTTTTATTTACAATAGCATTGTGCGCACAAAGTTGATTTTGTTGTGTTGCGCACTGATGGGCTACCGTATCGATCCTATGAATTATTTTATACTTAAGTGTGTTCAGTTGTTATTAGTTAGTTTCAAATGCACCATACATGTTAGTCGGGAGTGAAATAGCGCTCGTGGCTCTATTTTGTTTATGTTAATTAGAGCGCCGTGTCACTGAAGATTTCGGGTTTTCTTTTGTTGCAGTCTAGGTCAGTGGTTGGAGTTCAGTTAGAGAGTTTTTATTTATTTTTAGAGCTATTTCTCCATTTTTTTTGTTCCCCCCTCTACAGAAGTCCTGGGGAACTGAAATGCTCTCTTAAATTATCAGTTGCTCTTGTAAAATAAATTGTATAAATTCAAGTTTCTAAAACTCTGTCTCTTCTCTATTTATTTCTAAACTGACCATATACTTCAATGTGCGCTCTAAGAGCCAATCATCATAGGGCGCAACAATTTGGATAAAAGCATGTGCTAAATGCATAAACTGAATAGTTTGTTCTGTGGCTTAAGTATCATGGTTACAGCACAAATCAAAGGGACCCTTTTACTCCACAGCTTCTCCATCACTCTCCAAGAAGAGTTCATGATTCATTTCCAGATCTACTGATTGATTTCTTTCTCAAAATGTCCCACCCAAGCGGTCAGTGTGTAATGAACTGGCCTCCTACACAGAGCAGGGGTTCAAACTCTCCCTGTGTCTGCTCACCTCAGACTTCTCTTCCAATGTACGTCCTGAATCCCACAGGGCGTCCACAGCGGAAGCCACACTTCATTCACATATCATTGTCATTCTCAGCATAACAAAAGAAAATAAATTATAAAGACAGAGACCAGAAAAACAATAAGAATGGAGAAAGCCATTTGCACATTGTAATTTGTGCCTGCTTCAAAACATTCATCGTGGAAGATTACAAAGCTGTAACTGATAGTTTCGGAGGATGTTTTGAAACATGTTATTGCTACCCTAGTATTGTTTTTTTTTTTTTTTTTTTTTACTATTATGAATAATGTAACTACAATGAAAATAAAGTAACTACAATAATCAATGAAAATAATGTAACTACAATGAAAACATTGATTTACATACAGTCACTTTGGATAAAAGCGTCTGCTAAATACATAAATGTACATTGCTTACTTAACCAATTGGAATTTCGTAATCTTTTTCAAAATGAGCCATGATCTCTGGCATATGAAACATTGTTGTGGACATTAAATGCACTTTAACCCTACTTTTTCTTCTTTACAAATTGCTCTGATAAATTAACCTTTAAACGGTTTCATTTTTCTGGCAATGCTTTCGTACAACCAGTTTCTTTTTTTTTTACACATTAAACATTAATATATTACATAAAGATTCCACAACAAACCTGAAATCGCACAATAATTACACTTCCTAGTTGTTGTTTTTTTTGTGCCAGAACTGTGAAAAATACAAGCAGTATCACAGGTATTATACTTCCAAGAGTTATCCCTTCTTTTCACCACTAGAAGGCAGTGAAGGCACCGACTTGGGGTCTGTAAAATTAAAACGTGTTTAAATTTGAATTACCTTGCAAATTATGTGTCGTAACTCTTGTAATGTTTGTTTAAAACAAATATTAAAAACAACCTTTTTAAAAACCTACACATTACATTTGAAATCAAATTAAACACTAGGTGGATTGTATTATTCCTACTTAGATCAAAACAGCCACAAGCACTGGTGCGTGCAGAGACTTCTAAGGGTTAAAAAATTTCTAATGAAGACAAAACACACATAAACTATTTAATCAACAAATTTTTTCTAAATGGTCAATTAAACTATCATTATCTGAAATTAATCATTTAGAGATACCCGAGACTAATAAACTTCTCTTACGATCACCAGTTTGAACTGTGACTAAAGTCTGGAAATGCCACCAAAATAAATAGACTTCATTAATGAGAGATTTCCGCCTGCAAGCTGTGACTGACAAACTTTAAACCATCCAAGAACGCTCATGAATATGCATCATGTGCAAATGTGTGACAAGATCAAGAAGTAACCTTTAACACAGAGCCTTATATCATCATCAATATTTGAAACAACACCTATCAAGTCTGCTCCAGGTTGAGAACAAACAGATCATTTAGTATTAATGTATGCAAATGAATGCTTTGTTTATTCGTCTCTTGGACTTCAGAGAGTACAAATGTTATTTTATACATTTGTATTTTCTGCATTAAAGTTTTCTAAACTGACTAACCAATAAGTTATCTTCGGTTCAAACACAGTTTAACTTAACGCATACAGTAAAACAATCAATGTGGTTATTCGTATGTGTGTTCATATTGTTCAACAGTTTGAATTCAATTAAGTATGCATTTCTGTTGAGTCATAGCTTGATTTTCATGTATTTAGTATAAAAACACAAATTTGTATCAACAAAAAAAAAATACTAGCAAACATTTAAAGCTGCATTGTTTTAAAAACTGCAAGGTGATTGAAGCTCAGTAAGCGATATTCGGGCAGGTCGATTTTGCATATAGCCTTTTTAAAGATCAAGTGTGAAACTGATATGAATCTGGAATAATGATTTAATGCAACCACAGATGCGAAGAGCAAACATACATTTACTCATACATTTAATTATCAGCAAATTGTGCTATCAGGAATTCAGACTGGAGTCTGGAACTCAAATGTGTTTTTTCACCTTCTTCGTTTTCCTGGAAAATGTTTGTTTGGCTAGATAATTTATAAAAAATAGATTGTTTTGCCCCCCCTCCAAAATCCAATGGTCCCTTTTCACAAAACACTATAAATCCAAGCCATCAATTAATATAAATGACATTATATAACAATAAATTAACAATATTGATATCAAGTGGTTGGTTTCACAATAGATCATTGAAGAACCCACACACAGATATTCAGTCACTGCTTCGAAGTTATCCGCTGCACCCTCATGGTGAGGCTGCGTAACTATTCTCTTTTTTTGTCCTGCCAGTGACTTTAGGATATCTCCTTGGACTTTATTGACTGGACGATGACCTGATTCTGTTCTGTCTTTGTGGAAAGATTATAAAACAATTCATGGCATGATGTATAGCCATAAGAAGATGGTACACTGTGGTCCTAAAGGGACGGACATGCTCAGCAACAATACTCAGGTAGGCTGTGGCATTGACCCAATGCTCAAATGAAACTAACGGTCCCAAACTGTGTCAAGAAAAATGGCCCCACGCCATACACCACCAGCAGCAACCTGAGCCATTGATATAAGAAAGGATGAATCCATGCTTTCATATTATTCACACCAAATTCTGATCCTAGAATATGAATGCTGTAGCAGAAATTGAGACTCAACAAACCAGGCAATGTGTTTCCCATTTCCCATTAAGGTTAAACCTGTGCGAATGGTAGCCTCGGTTTCCTTTTCTTAGCTGACAGAAGTGGCACGCGTTGCGGTCTACCACTGTGACTGTTCACTTAAATCACTTTTCCTCCCCATTCTGGTGCTCGGTTTTAACTTCTGGGCCCAGTTTTTCAAAAGTAGGATTTTGAACTACGGATTGGATCAAATCTTGAAAATGCGTTTTTCAAAAGAAAAAACAAATTACATTATGGAATTAGATCATGTAATCCACTCTTGCTTTTGATCCGGATCAAACCTTTAGTTTAGGTTTTTCCTAAAATCTGATCCTATCAGAAAGGTGGAGTCAGCGTGGATTTCATGGCAAAATGTAATGTAAAATTAATAAATGTATCATATAATACTATGTTTGGATCATGCAAATCTTAAAAGGTGTCCTATTTATTCTTAAGGGTTTAATTTTATTTGGTCATCCATCAGGCTTCAGTGGTTTGGTAGGCTTTAACGTATTCAGCGTTTCAGTATAGGCATACAGCAAAGTAGAAAGAGTTTGGCCTCATAAAATAATCTCCCAAACTGCTGTTAAAATTGACCAAAAACAATATTTATAATTTAATTCCTTAATAATAATTTAATCCGAAACAACTCCAAATCTGAATAAGTGTCTAACTATTGCTTCCTTTGTTGCACCTTATTGCGTCACTGTCAGATGAGCGAACTGCTAGAAGAGGATGGGGTGTGATTTCCTATCCTGTTTGAGTACTGGTTATCCAGATTTGGTGATCCTCAAAAGTTCCTATCCGGATCAGATTAATCCAAACTGATGTTGCTTTGAAAAACTGGCTCAAAAGTATGTAAATCAATTATATCCGGATTAAACCTTTTGAAAAAAACCGAGCCCTGTAGATCGTATTGACTATGTCTACATGCCTAAATTCATTGAGTTACTGTCATGTGATTGGCTGATTAGCATGAACAGGTGTACCTAATAAAGTGGCAAAAGAGTATATGTGCTGTGACATTTGTAAAGTTGTAAAAATATTCCTGAATCTGTAGACCCACAAATAATAAGATCTTCAGACACCATTCACACCAAGCTCTACACTTTACATTTCTTTTTTTGAGCTACTCTGCACATGCCTCTGACATTTTGTCAAAATTTTCACACATTTCTGAAAAAATTTCTATCGGCTTATTAAAGTGTTTGCTGCTGCTTCTCTGCCGACCCAAAGAACAGTTTAGTTTTAAAACATATTAATTGCCAGGATACTCTCAGAGGCTTGAAACAATCACAATTGTTTTCCACCAAACAAGATCCACACATAAATCATTCCACTCATTTGTAAAGACGCTCCTCTTTCGGGATGTCACACTACAACCAAACACTGATTAAAAGTTTGACATCCCAATAATGAGCTGTCATCTTTTATCACTTTCTTTCATTTTTCAATACTTTCATTCCACACATTTTGTCCCCAAATGAAAATGCTTGAAAACAGAACCGTCCTCGGGGAGACAAAACAGCACCAAGTGCATCATCACATTTTCTGACACTTGCATTACAGCTTGGGCAGAACTATCTGAGCTCTCAGTGCCACAGATTGACTTTCGAATCCCATTGTAACAAGCACAGTTTTGAAAAACAAAATCAACAAAACTAAGGGGAAAAGAGTGATTGTCTTCTACCCTTTATGCTCTACTTGCTGGAAATGAGAAAAATAATTACAATTAATTGTTCCTTTTTATTTTATGAGAAAATCAAATGACTTTATATGTCCCAAGACTGAATAGATTTGTGCAAGAAAAACGACAATGGCATCAAAGAGAAGAAAAAAGATGAAGATTAAAGGTTAAACAAAGGGCTCAAGAGTCTTACCCGAACTATATCCACTGCCTGAACTAACAATGGCCTTCTATTGATCCTTTACAGCGTGAACTGCAGGAATGAGAGAACTGCAGAAAAAAATCTCAGTAGTTGAAACCAATGATCTTACAGAAAGTCAGACTCTACAGTTGCTCAGATGACAGCCTCTACATTTATTCATTTGGCAGATTATGAAAGGCAATTTCATTTCAAGCATTCAAAGAGATTTGTGCATTCTCTGGAAATCGAGCCCATGGCATTGACTGTTGCATCACGCTAAATTATATGAAATATAGCATCTCTGCAAGAACAGAATTAATGTTTACAAAAGTTAAAAAAGGATTATTGTTAACATATTCTCACATAATGCAAAACATATTGTGGGTTTAATTGCCATTGAATACAAGATCTGCCAATGAATAAAATGTAACTAAACAAAATCATCTGGTAAATAAAGGAAAACAGATGCTTGGGGTTGATCCCACGCTTAACATGTACAAAACGGGATAAATCCGCAAGAATGTGTGTTTCCTCATAAGAAAGTGTGTCCTCATGATAATCATTCCATAGCTCTGTATGGGATTATATTGGCATTAACCAATAGAAGTCTTTTAAGGCCTTTTTGAGCATTTTTACAATTTGCTGTAATCATTTTTTTCTTTAAAACTGTTTTAGTGGCAATGCTTGATTTAATTTTTTTATTCCAACTTCTGGTTCTTTATTTTTACAAATATCTTTTGTTGCATTACAAAAAAATTTGCAACAAACCAGAAATTGTACAGAAAAAATAGAGTTGTCATTTTATTACTGCACAAATAAAAAAAAAAATGTTTTGAAACAAAAAATTAAAGTGTTGAGACAAATTCATAAATCCCTAGAAGCATACACTGTCTCAACCACTTTTTGTGCCATTGTGTTTTTTGTGTGTCAGACATTTGAAAAACACTAGCCATCTCACAGGTCTTGTACTTCCAAGGGTTATTCCCACCAAATTGTGCTCTATAAAATGAAATTGAAAGACAATCTCACATTTTTTTTTCTAATTATGCCGGTAAAACTGGAACCACATAAGAAAGTGCAATAATTCTTTTTAAGAGTTAGATTTACATATGACATATGAAACATGCCTCATACATCTGTTTTTTCCTTGAGTGGGTGTGCAGAAAACCAGTAAAAAGTCAAAAAATCTATTTAAGACCAACACAATTAAAATATTAAAAATCCAGACAGCGGTCATTAACAGCACTTCCGACGTAGGATATTTCCTAATCACATTGTAAATGTGATACATTTCCACCAAAATACTTGCGAACCACGAGGTGAAATCATCTAACTGACTTTTAAAGCAGCGAAAATGTTTGGCTTAAACTCACTCAATCGATATCTACTATATCTTTCTTGAACATCATATAACATCCCTGTTGCCATCTGTGAGGGGGTATCCGGCTCAAAAAAAAAACACAGAGGTGCAGAAAGTGTGTGGTAAGTACGCTATCTTCATGTGTGAGGCATGTGAAGTGCATCTTTGTGTTGTTGTGGACAGGAACTGTAACAAGTCCAATCACAGCTCTTCAGTGCAGTACAATACTGTTGCACTGTAAATAGTTTGTGTAGTAACTAGTTTTGGATTTTATATTATTATTTATTTATTTATTCATGCATGACTGTTAGGGGTGTAACGGTTCACGGGGGTGTATTGAACCGTTTCGGTATGGCCTATTCGGTTTGGTACACTTGCGTACCGTTTCGGTATTCAGTATTTTTATTAAATTATATAAATGTATTATTAGCGCGATATTAAACTATGTTCCTAGGCGAGTTTCCGCACGGACGTTATTGAGTGAAACACAGTAGCGTTGCACGAGTAGCTGTGAGAAATGGACACAGCGAAAGGGAAGCCAGCGCTTGAAGACACCTCACTACGGTCTCCTGTTTGAGAACACTTTGGCTTCTCTGTTAAAATACATAACGGGGATAGACGAGTGGATAAATTTAAAGTTGTATGCCGACATTGTTCCACGGAGATCGGGCAGGCAACACATCTAACATTTTTTACTGCTGGAGGTAGTCACTGCAACCAGATCTATGCTCTCTTCAGAAAATGTGGATAGGTTATTCTATCCTATCTATTCTAACTAGTTGCAGTATTTCATTTTTTATTTAAATGTGCTTTTCTTTATAAAGAGTGCAATTTATTTAAAATATCACCTAAAAGTGTCACTTTTATTTATTTTATGCAAGAATTCTATTGTGTATTGGCAGCTTTTCAAAATAAAGATTATGTAAGTTCTTAGTGTTTTGTACCAAACCGAATGAACCGAACCGAACTCTCCAATACACTGTACCGAATACGATTTTAGCGTACCGTTACACCCCTAATGACTGTATGTTCTGACGTTTAACCACAGTAAAATTGATTACCGAACACCCTAAAGATTATAAATGGTATGTCACTTAAGTTCAAGTGTCTCTGAAATAATATAAACAAAAAAATATTAGAAGATGCTTTTGCATATGAATAAAAATCACAAACAAATTAGGCCCCACTAAAAATGTGGAGATAAAAAAAGAAAGAACGAGAGGAGCATGACAGCTGGGATTGAAAATATTCTGGTGTAAGGCGCTGCAATGTTCCTGTATCTTGACTTATTAATGTGGTCCAATGTAGGAACCAATAGGAAATTGTTCAAAACAAATGATCCGTGTTTTCATTTATGTCCCACTAAGGACAGATAGTTGGGTTGCAGATTCCACTGTAGCATCAGATTGTAATGCATTTAAAAAAGGATGGCACAAACAGATGTAAAATATCAGAAATGTTTTGAGATGTTTCACAGAATAAAAGGGCTTTTGATGTGGGTTTTAAACAGCATTTCTTACTGTGACAGAACCAGAAGAGGCTGTCAAAACAATGTGTCTTCTTTTGCTGAAATGGTAGGAAGAATAGATAAAAAGGCAGAAATGAAATATATAATTAGGATACAAATAGCATGTTTGAAAATATAATAACTGAGATGGTGCTATTGAGGGTTTAGCCAATATCTGTGTGAAATCACAGTCTTGGCTGATGTGATTGGACCATTATGAACCCTGTCCAAATGCTGTCTGCATGCAGTGAGCAAATTTCTCCCCCAGAGATAATTATAGAGATTAATCTTATGTTACCAGGCTTTTCCAAAATCGGTTTGTCATGCTTCCCCAAGTCATCTCCCAGCCAGCCAGCAGAGGCATCTTATCCTTTGAGGCGAGGTTGGGCACCTGTCCTTGGACATGTTAAAGGAAAAGATCTCATATCTGGTTCAAAGTAACCTTCTGGATTCAGTGGCTCACAGTTCAATCATTGGAATGTTTTCTTTGCAAGGCTTTGGGGTCTAGAGGAGTCTGACTGCAGTCTGCTCTTTATTGTTGTGCCATATGGTGCCAAATGGTGCTCGAACTACAGAAGAGTTCATCAATACGTAATTGACTGGCCAAGAGAATAGCTCCCCATGAAAGTGGGCATTCAGAAAATAGTTCCACCGCATCCAGAGATGATTTATTTCAAGTACCAGCACTGGCAAATGCTTTCCACGAGGGGTGATGGCTCAGTGGGGTTTGGCTTCTTATTTGTCTCTCTAGATGTCGTGACTGTTGTAGTCCCTGAAAACTAAAGATGTGAGAATGAATCAAAATGGAGAACCAGCAGAATAATGACAATAAAAAGTCCACATTTCATACTAAGCAAGAGTTTAAACGAATCCTTCAGTCCAAGGTACTTATTTATTTCCCCCCATTGTCCACAGAGTGAACGTCAGCAGCAAATAATTTATCAGAAAAAAACGTTGGATCCATCCAAAGTGGAAATGACACGGCGTATAATAGAAGCAATTATTCTGTGAATGAGAGGCACTTTTTGCATTGTCAGAGGAAGAGCTTTGTTTTGTAGAAGATTTGCACTGCATGTCAATAAGCTCATGGCCATCTTAGGGGTAGCATCAAACTGGCTTTTATTTCCTCAGACTGATTTCTAAAAATTATAAGGAACATTAATAACCTTACTCCTAAAAGCCTTGAAACTGCATTCTAAAAAACACTGGGATATTTCTATAACTACACTGCTGAGTCAACAGTTGGTTTACCTCAAAGGTTGGGTTGTTTGAGAGCGAAACTCTAAGATCACATGGCATGTAAGGGGTTAATGATCAGTTGACCCAGTGTTTGGGTTACTTTGACCAAAGTTATGATTGCTTTGATGCTCCATCTTCACATCTGCCATGAAGGATAGCTTGAAGTAGGCAGCATTTCGAAGTGAGTTTGTTTGATGTTACACCAACAAACTAAAAGATAACCAAACTTGTTTGTCGCCATAAACCTGTTTGTAACCATTGTTTATGACGTTAGGATACCGTTATAACAGTTGGCTAGAAGCTGATCTGCTTTCACAATATTGCTCAACATGTTTTACTGTTACGCGTTTACATGTACGCTTTCGGCCATTCCGTCTGTTTCATTGTGAAAGTGAACCTTTCACACGGAACTTCGAAATCGTATTGCAAGCTTCCATTTCTGAGGAAATTCTCATGTGTGTCCGTCAGTGGGATCAAACTGATTTTCTGGTAAGATTTACAACATAATTTGCTAAAATGACATTTGAAAAGTTCAGAAATTAGCGTACGTTGTTACTTGAATTTGGTTTTAAAAACATGTTTTCCAATATTTTACTCTTTATAAATATGACTCATTTAGTATGTCATATTTAGTTTAGCATTGTTTTTTTTTATCAACAGTGCAAACCCATGAGGTGTCTGCCATAGATTTCTATGGTTGTCTGCTAGCTTTAGCTAAGTTGCCGTTATCTAACATTAATGTTTATTTCTAAAGCTCTCTACTCCAGATTGAGACTTTAATCCTCAGTAAACCTTTGTTTTGTGAAGTACAATATACTGTTTTTAATGTATAATCTATATGTATTAAAATTGAAATAAATGAACAAATAAAGGCTTGAAATGTTACACAAAATAAATATGCTGCATTTAAACCCATTTTAAATGATTTTATTTTTTTTTTGTGAGTAGCACAGTGAATATCGTTGATGCCTTTCAGTGGGAAGATTGTGGGTTCAAGGTCAGCCAGTGTTCTTCCTGAGAGGAATTTGCTTGTTCTCATGAGTGGGTTTTCCCCATGTTCTCCAGTTTACCCCACAAGACCAAAAACATGCATCAGGTTAATTGATCTCTCTAAATTCTAGTGTGAACACACCTTTTGCCCAAAAAGCATTGGCAATGGGCACCAGCACAACCCTTTGACTCTGAGAAGGAAGAAGCAAGTAAAGAAAAAGAATGAATGATTTTTGTGAATTTTGATAATAGAACTAATGTACTTGTGAAAACTGTTCTTTATTCACAGGTTGAGACAAAACCTGCAAAATTCTGAAAGGAGATATTTTTTGGCATACTGCCTTGGAATTTTGTTTTATTTACAAAATGCAATGAATTGCGTAGATGGACATGAATCTCTTAAATGTTTATGCATTAATATCAGTTATTGTGGTTTTATTAGAATACAAATAATAGTGTATATTATATAATATATAGAAGTGTAATGTGTTGTATATTAAAATAAATTATTATTGTTACCAAAACTGTATGTGATTTCTTTAATAACCCAACATAAAAGTAATAATTAACCCAGCAAAAAAATATTGCCATTATGATATTTAGTTTCATTCTACTCTTCTTAATATGCATGTTTTATAGTGAGGGAAAGCATTTGTCAAGTGCTTGCTGAGTGAATTTTTCAGAATAAATGTAACTGTAAATTCAGGAGTCTGCCTGGTTTGGATGCATGCAAGTTAACCCCTCCTCCCTTAGTGAAGTGATGGGGAGGAAAGAGGGGGAGCTTAAGATGTAGGCTTTAAGTGAGTCAATAATCATCTTTCCGTCCAAAGATGCAAATTTATTTAGTGCGCAAAACTGGAATATTCAAAAATCAAACACCATTTCCATCCAACAAGAGAACAAAACTGTCACTTCCTTATAAAATGGCGCAAAATATCAAAAGAAAAATGGAAGTTGCTGTGTTAGGAGAAGGCCTTTTCGTATATTAATACTTTCTTGAACATGTAGACAAACGTCGTGTGCTTTTGGAGGTAGGAGACTGCTCTTTGGGAACGCAGGCGGTCAAGACAGTTACTAGTAAGCCTCCCCTTCGACACAGAACCAAGAACATTCTGTATGTTCAAGCATGGTAGAATGCAGCAGCTCATCAGCAACTTGTATCAAAACTTGGCCAGGTAATGATTTAAACGCCTCAGGTCCAAGACTGGAAGCAACCCACAAAGTTTCTTGAGGACTAAGGACTACAGATTGTAACCCTTCGTTCCACAAAGGCTAGAGTTGCAGGTTTTGAGTTGGGCTTAAAATATTTTGTTTATGCCCCTTAAGTTATTAAAAAGCATCCAGTTTTTTTAATAATCTCAAATTTCCAATGTTTAAAATACTAAATGTATTGTATTTTAATATAATACTGCCTGCAGGTCAGCTGGGGTAGGTGGCTTGATTTTGGTCATAATGGATTATTTTAGAATGAAAGTATTAACCTTTTTCTTGTCAAAACATATTTTGGGTTCGATGCACATACACAGTAAACACGGAGGAAAACTTATGTTTTCCAGCGGACTAACAGTCAACGCATCTGACTGAAGTCATTTAAATCTGAAGTCGTGACAGGATTGGTCTATTCATATTTTAATCTAAATTATAAGATAAGTAATTACTGACATTTCACTTTTGTGTTTTGATCCTGTGAAATAATTGAAATTACCTTTTAAATTATTATTTTGAAATGAGTAGTCAGCAAAAAAATAGATGGTCCTGTCCCACTGTTGAGAATCGCTGGGCTAAAGAGTTTGGCTCGACTGTTCCTTTAGAAAAGGGCAGTGATTTCCTCTCGCAGGAGTTAGGTCTCCTGTCCAGGGGAACAACAAGCTCTGCCGGTTTGTCCGAATGACCATTGAGGGCTCCTGAGAAGCTTCCGTTCTAATCTAGACGTGCCGTTGGTCACCTTGGTGGGGCTGTAAGGGCACAGCCTTGGTGGCGGAATCACAGGGGGTCTGACATGTCAACATTAATTTGGACAATGGACCTGAATTAAGGCCCACTCTTATACATCATCTGTGCACAGAAGCAACCATGGTGAAGAACTGTGCAGGAATATCAGGTAAAAGATTGTTCACCTACAGCAAGCAGTTAGTGGCTGATCATCGTCGGACAGCTTGATGAGAAGATGACAAGAGTTGGTGAGATTATTAACATAATAGAACTCAGAATAACTATGAAATTCCCTCAGAATGTTTAGGAGCCAGCTCAGAAGTGGACAAGAGGATCTAAAGACAGCTGGTACCAATAGCTAGGAAACAAAAAACACACACTATACTGCAAAATACTGAAAACTGACATGCCCAAATCCCCCACATCAAGAAAGAACATAAAAAGGCCAATTTTAAGCCCACACCAAATATTGTTTTTATTAAGATTTATCTCTTTTCATTCACTGCATGTTCTTTTGTATACAATAATTTTTTCAAGCTTTTACGACATTTTTTCACTCGAAAAACTATATTCTGTTCTGCCAAACTTTAGTAAAGCAAGACTATACATGAGGTTTGCTGTAAACACAGCTTTGTTGCGACACTGTCGTCACTCCTGCTTGAATACAAAGTACACTGTGGGATATGTATGAATTGTCCTTGATGTGCCTATGTAGTGGTCAGTGGTCTTTGTGACTGCAAAACCTTGTTCAAGATAATCCACTGGGTTTTCAGCCTTCACGTGTATTGTTTGCACACAGACACAAAACATTCAGTGGTGAAATGAAGGGTCCTTCAGCAACAGAGTCTCTATCAGATTTCAAGTAACAGAATAAAAATAAAACTATACATATGAGAATAAAAGTATACTTAATTATTTATTATTTTCATTCAAAACAAAGTGATGGACAGCTGATTGAATGACAAAATCGGCTTCATATTCTTTTTAAAAAACAACTAGACTTTTGAAAAATAAATCAATAAATGATTCCAAATTTCTGTGAAGGACCCTGCCTTGTGCCTGAATTGTGCTGGAGAAAGGAATCAGCAGAGCCCCGTGATCAAGAAAGGGAAGTAGCGGGTAAAGCCGTGGCCAACTTTTAAGACGTATTGAAGAATGTTAGGAATGGAATTGAAGATGTACACAATGCAAGAGTGGTGGTAACGTCTAGGTTACCTTACATAACCCCCGTTCCCTAAAGGAGGGAACGCAGACGAATGTCGAGTTTTTCGACTATGGGACTTACCGATCCTGGGAGGTGATACCGAGCATTTAACGGGCAAATTATTTTATTTGCGAGTGTAGATGATTAGCAATCAGCCGCTCTATAAGAGGAGTGCTTGCCTCTACACTCATTCTGCTTCTTCCGAGGAGCCGAACCTACTTACCTTTCGGCACCTCAGATTCATGGCATGGGAACGTCTGCGTTCCCTCTTTAGGGAACGGGGGTTACGTAAGGTAACCTAGACGTTCCCTTACAGTCGAGAATGCAGACGAATGTCAAGTTCTTCGACTATGGGAACTTTAACCATAACGGCAATGCCCCAAAGTCCGGACCCGAGTTCTGTAGGGGTCAGGCCAAACGGCAAAACCTTCACTACCAGAACCTAGCAAAACTGACTGCTCCGCCCAGTCAGATGCAGCGTGGGGGGAGGATAGAGTTCACCGAAACCACCGTTAGGGGGTCGTGAAAGAAGGAGTTCACCGAACCACCGTTAGGGAGTCGTGAATAAAATGGTCTGCAGGCGCAACACATCCAAATCCGGACCCGACCGAAGTCAGTTCCAGGCCAGAGCCCTCATCGGTGTTGGAGTTGGAGATGAGGGAAAGGATGTTCGACAGACCCATGGGGATGGTCATCCATGGGTATTGCCCCCACCTGTGCCGACGGGTTAGCTGCCACCACTCAGCACCGCCGAAGGCACGGCGCCTAGATCGAGGCAGTAATGCCTGATGAAGGTCAGGGGTGTCGACCAGCCCGCAGCTCTACAAATGTCGGCGAGTGAGATCCCCTAGGCTACAGCCCACGTGGCGGCGATGCCGCGGGTGGAGTGCGCCCTTAGCTTGACTAGAGGGCAGGGTACATCACTCGCCTGGTAAGCCACCTGGATAGCCTCCACAACGCAACCTGCTAACCGCTGCTTGGACACAGCGTACTCCTTATGCTGGCCCTCAAAACAGAAGAAGAACTGCTGAGAGTTACGAAACTCCCGGGTTCTGTCCAAGTAGAGCCGAAGGGCGCGCACTGGACAGAGAGCACCCTGGGCTGGGTCTGCCTCCTCCCGGGGCAGGGCCTGCAGGGTCACCGTCTGATCCCGAAGGGGGAGTGATGGGACCTTGGGGATGAATCCGGGCCTGGGCCTGATACGTACCAGGGAATCCTCAGGGCCGAATTCCAGGCAGTTTTCGTCGGCAGACAGAGCCTGGAGATCTCCAACCCTCTTGAGGGACGCTAAGGCCAACAGAAGAGCCGTCTTTAACAAGAGTGCTCGCAGATCTGTAAGGGCCAAAGGCTCGAAAGGGGACATCCTCAGCCCTCTTAGGGCGATGGAGAGGTCCCAAGAGGGAACAGAGGGGGCCTAGAGGGACGAAGCCGTCTGGCTCCTTGGAGAAATCTCAACGTCAGATCATGGCTGCCGATCGATTTCCCTTCGACCCGAAGGTGGAAGAAAGAAATCGCTGCTGCGTAGACTTTCAGGGATGAAGGGGACAATCCCCGATCAAACCCCTCCTGGAGGAAGGTCAGCACAACTCTGATAGGACACGTCCTGGGGTCTTCCTGGTGGGAAGAGCACAAATCGACGAACCGACACTCCGGTAGAGGGCGCTAGTGCGTGTTCGAGAGTCCTTACCACTGCCGCTGGTAAGGGCTGGGGGTCCACCGAGGCCTGATATGCCATACATGTAGGGCCCATAAATCTGGCCACGGGTGCCTGTATCAGCTGATAGAGCACAGGAAATAATCCCGGCGCTTGTCAGAACCAATCACCGCACCGTGACGGTGCTGAAACAGAGGGCGGAGCCCCCGATGCATTTGCCACGGCAGTTTAGAGAGCATTGCTACAACTTCTGACTCCAATTCAGCTGCAGCCCGGAGCGGCAGAACTGAATAAGAAGACACAGAAGGCTGCGCCCCTTCCGATGCTGCGTTGGGAGCAGATCGTCTATAGGATGCTTCGGCATCGCTCGATTCACCGCAGATCAGACGGAATGCACGCCTGACACGTGGGGATGACGCGAGGGATCGCCTGACACGTGGGGATGACGCGAGGGATCGCCTGACGTCACTGGCCCCACGCCATCAGCTAAAGCCTCGGAGGAACTCTCGGTTCATAGGAGCACCAGAAGCCAGAGCTTCGGTGTCCTCTTCCTTGAGAAGGATCTCCTGTACCTCAGTGTGGCAAGGCAGAGCATTGCCGTGCAAACACTTGTATTCTCGCTTCACGGGAGCAATGCGGTGTGTTTGAGCCCAAACACTCCGCGCATTTCTCGTGACCGTCTTCCGACGAGACTCAACGCAGCCAGGAGTGTTACAGATTTGCCCATTGCCGTGAAAAAAGTACGATTTAGAGCAAAACTGGAATACTGGACAGACTCTCGCTGTGAATCATAGGTGCTGCAGTTCAGTGGCTGACGATCAGTGCTAGCACAGCTACACCTTACACTGAGGTAAGCAACCTTTGATATTTCAGCTGGGAATAAGCGTTGAATTCAGAGGATGGTATTCAATCACTCCGAGAAAGAAAGCAGAATGAGCGTAGAGACAAGTGTTCCTCTTATAGAGCGGCTGATTGCTAATCATCGACACTCGCAAATCAATTAATTTGCCCGTTAAATGCTCGGAACCACCTCCCAGGATCGGTAAGTCCCACTCAACATTCGTCTGCGTTCTTGACTGTAAGGGAACAACCACCTACAAATAGATGGGTGAGAAGTTGACAAAGGTTTGTAAGAGTATAAGCAAACAGAAGACATGAAAAAAAAAATAAATCACTGTCGAAGTTCATGCAAGATACCACCTTGTGAAGTTTCATTGATGATGAAAATAGTTTCAATAGGTTCTTTGTAATGAACTTACTAATCTGGAGAGCCGTCTCTCTCTCTCTCTCTCTCTCTCTCTCATTTAAGATTCATTGAACATGATTGGTTGAAATTGTCTCGTATGACGTGGCTGTGTAGTTTGGTGTGAATCCTCTGTCTTTTCTAAGGGAGAGGGCCAGACAGGTGCTGGCTCATGCTGTCACCATCTCATGGAGGTACAGTGAACGCACAGACTTGTTATTGCTTGGAATTTGAGTCAGAAACTAGTGAGAGGAGGAGTGGAGTGAGTGAAGTCAAAAAACTTAGAGGGTGGGAAAAATGAGCTGCGGTTGAAAAAGAAGTGAAGTTTGGGTTAATTTCAATCAAGTAACACCTATTGTCTTTCATTCTCATGACTTGCAGGTATGGTCACAGACGCTTGGCTTACTGGAACCTCACAGACAAGAGTTAGAAATGACTGTTGCAATAACAAAAAAAACTTTTTAGTTGCTTGATAAATAAAATATCTGTATTAATCAATTTACATGCGTGCAAATTCTGATCTGAAGAGACAAAGTCTCTGTTGTACAAATACCAAGCATCACCGTATTCAAAATATTAAGGGCAATTTGAATTTGGATGTAACAACAAAACATTTATAATTTCCTGTGTTCTGTCTACATTCTTTGATCTATGTTTCAACCCCCCCAAAAAGCAACCCAATGAAGTAATTCAATAACACATTCCCTTTGTTTCTGGGGGAAAAAAAGAATAGTTGAAATTGCTCAGGTACTTTTAAATAGTTAAATTCCTATGTGAAGGATTGTGTGTGATCTGTAAATAAATGAAAATTATTTAAAACGATAATACTCTGATTTCAGTATTATCTCAGTTCAGACACTTTTATTTAAATGCTTCTATTCATAAATGATTTATCAAAACCTTTGGGCCTGCCTGAGGGCTAATCAGCAAATAAATTATGCTTCTTCAATTCCACCAAAGATCAATTATTTAAAAATGAACAAAAGGTGTGTGCAAAAAAATGTGATAATTTCTCTCAGTTCTGGTTAATATTTCTAACAGTGAATATCAAAGAGCTTCACAATCAGGTATTTCTAGCTTAATGGGTCCATCACCAAAATTGTCAATCCTGTTCCCTCATAACCAGCTCAAACGGATCAGACATTGAGTCTCTGTCTAAATTATTATATCCCACATTTTATTATTGATCTAACAGTCTATCAGGAATTAATTATTTGCTCAGCATTGTAACCTCTGGAGGTAAAAATACCTGCCAATTCAAATAAATGAGATGTGTCCAGCATCTGTAATGTGAGCAGTTAACCATCAACTCCAAAGACACATAATATGCCAATGTCAATCATGCTACACAATAGTCGTCTGGTTAAAATCCACTATTGTGAGAGAATAAAAAAATACACAGAATAATGTACAAATGCACACCATTGCACAGCTTTAAAGAGTTTTTAAACACATTGTAGCTTAAAATCTTGAAATGAAACAATACTCTGCCAGTGAGGGGAAACAGTGTTTGGTTGAAACGTTGTGATGTTAACAAGCGAACAAACAATCAGCAATCTCCCGAACAATCTCAAAGGAGTGTACAAGTTTGAATGCGCAAGAAGCACAAATTCTCTCCCTCTGTGACTACCAAAATATGATTAACAATGCAGAACAAACAAATAAAAGGGAGGGAAAGAGAGAGAAATGAGAAGGTGGCAGATCCAAAAGGAGATATAACTGTCATGATTAACCTTTGAAAAAGATGTGAAACAAAGGTGAGGTTGCATTGACACTGTTACCAAATCTGCAGTTAGAAAAAGTCGCTATTGGCTGGCCAAATACTAAATAAACCAAATCGCAGGGAGCTGTTTGACAAAATGTAGAGAAAAAAGAGGATTTTGGTGCTATTTCTTTCCTGTTTCCTATTTGTAGTCGCTATGAAAATGTAGTATGAGTGCCACCATTTTACATCCAATTAGACCAGTTTGATTTAAACCAATTTATTCGTAAACACCCGGCAAAGCTTTAAATTAAATTGATGGAACTCAATGAAAGAAGTAGCCGGTTGCAACAACAGGTATTTATTAAAACACTAAGAACAGTACAAATAAAATGCTCTTGATAAAAAAATGCTGATAGACAATAAGGACTAGCTGAGAACAAAAACAGAAAGTAAAAATGGCGACTCAGAGCCGGTGCCAAAAAAAAAAAAAAAAAAGAATAGTCTCACGCATAAATCATAACAGCAGAAGAGACAGGAATCAAACAAAGGAACAAGAGGAGACCTAAACAAAAAAATGATAAAACACAGAGACAAAGGAAACCCCTGACATCATATGAAATCAGATAATTCCCTGTACCACACAGGACAGCTTCTCATTGCACACTAGTGTGCCGCCCACATGGTACACTGACTAGGGAGTGGAAGTGGAAACCAACTGTTTGCATTAAGACAGACGAGCATCCAGAACAAAGTAATAGAAATCCACAACTTCTTTTAGAAGTGCTAAGGTTAATCACTTATCCAATGTTGTACCATATACAAGCAGTGATTTAAATATAAGATGCTGTTCCACTTTCTGGCACATCAGAGCATCCCTGTGTCTTGGCCTGTCCTCCATAGCCCCGGTCAGGTTTGCGGACAGTGTGTCTTTTCCCTATGCAGCTTTCAAACAACACATGGATCATGGCAGAAGGCAGACCAGATGTCTTTGTTTTTAACCAGTCCACAACCCATACATAGCTGTGCAAAGCTGGAAAAATCAGCTGAAAAGATGGCTAACTTTTTTCTTTTTTCCCCCCTAAAGTCGAGTTTAATGAAATTCTTGCTGCTTTGTCCAAGGCTTAACTCACTCACTGACCCGAGTTAGTTTGAAAATATTAATAGGGTGTTACATTATAATGTATGTTTTTTCTCTTATTTTGACACTTTTTTTCCCCATTGTTGTTTACCATACTCACGTGGTGTGAGTATTTGTTGCCTTTAATTCGAGCAACTAGGTACTCTTGTCATTTTTAAAAGTAACAACTCAAAAGCAAAGGACAACAGGTACCGCTAATTTAACTGAAATAGTGCAAATAAGAAAAATAGAACAGAAAAGTTTTCTGAAAAGAGTAAAATTGCATTTTTTATGTAATTATGTGTGCGGTTTGAACATATAATTTAGTTTGTAAAATGGTGTAAGTGTACTCATCAAAATGTATATTTTTCTTCTGCTAATGTGTAGTAGAATAATTATGTACTCACTACCAGTTGGTTCAGTCCAGAATCCTTTTCCTTTTAAGAGAGAGTCTGTGTGTTTATTTAGGAGAAGGGGGACTTGCCTGGCAGAGGCATGAGAGCTCTGGAGGAGAGTTCAGAAACTCATTGCACCGTCTGCGAGTCTTCTGACAGTCTCATGGACATAAAAGCCTTTATCTACTTGGCCAAGGTGCAATCAACCTCTTCTGACTTTTAAAACATAACAAACTGTGGAAAATTCAGTTTTAGACCTCAATAGTCTAGCAGAGAGATTTTGTTTTGCTTTATTTTGCTTTGTTAACTTCATTGCTTTTTGTACATATTTATTTTGTGTTGCTTTGTTTGCAATTTTGTTTGGTTTTCGAGGCACAAAAAACACCTGGTGCACTAATTTTGTGTTGATCCTTCAATCCAGTCCTTAATCAGGGGGCCATATTACGACACAATGCATTGTTTATTCATTTCCTGTATGAATGTATACATGTGTAGATTCGCCTTGTTTGTCTTAGCTTAACCCACATCTTAGCAATAACGTCCCAGCAAAGGCTAAGCCAAACTCAAGGGAATAAATAAGGCCAGATGTCATGAGAAAACAGATGTGTTAACTATATCAATGAACAATCCTGGTTGGGAGACAAGTAAACCAATAATATCAAAGACATACAGCTGAAACACATAGGGAAAGATTGGTGATAGAACTTGTTCTGGGGTGGTCACACTATGAAAAAAAAATACTATTGACTTTAATGGGATCGCATGCAACGATGCTAAAGTGGAACTTCCTTCCTACCAGGGGCGATTTCAGATTCCACTCTGACCGGAAAGTTCAACTGGGAGGACCAGCGATATCAGGCCTTGTGATGCGTCTCGAGCCACCACATTGGCGAGGTCAGGTCTGTGAGCTTTTTTCTTCACTCAACATGAAGCAAATGTCACTTTTGTAGCATATCAGTATTGCTTTAAAGTAGATTAAAAGACAGCATGCTCATAATTTAGACTCATTATATAGTGAATTGTTTTTTTTTATATTATGTCGTTTAGTGGTCGGTATCATAACGCACGCAATCACATACTGAAAAAGTGCGCATTATTTAGGAGTGGTGTGACCACCCATAATAAAATATTACAAAATACCACCCACACCCCCCAACATGGACTACACATTTACACTTCTTTCCTCAGGTAGGGAGGACTCAGGAACTCCATTTTTCCCTTAGCCATTAGACCCATGAACTGTCGTACTCACCCTGGTCACGATAAAGCTGCTACTGATCACAAACTATCACAAACAAAATTGGCACTATAGCAACCAGTTGTAACAACCATTACTACTGCCTAGAGAATGTCTTTATATATTTTTTTTATTTGAGCCCCTTTTTTATATTTTTTTTAATATTTGTTTGTTTTCTTTAATCTCTTTGAATAGAAACCTTGTTATTTGTTTTTCTTGCATTCGCTGCGGAGAGCAATGTAAGAATTTCATCATTTGAAGAATTTCCTCAATATATATTGACAATAATGCTTTGAACATAAAAAAAAAACTAAATTATTACTTGTAACCCATTGGACTCTCAGTAGAAAAACAATCCAGGAATCACTGACCAGTCAAAGTATTGAGCAGTATTCTCAGTGAAGAACCAGGAAGTTAGGCGCAAATAGGTACAGCAAGAAAACAGGATTGCTGGGAAGAGGTAAGCTAATACACAGTGGACTCTTGGTACACTATAGAAAAGACTATGAATTACTGGATTTGATGAGTATTTATAGTGGGAGTGATTAGCATCAGTACTCCAGTGATTGACAGCGAAATGTTGCGATGATCTTGTTGTTGCTCATGCTTTGTAGACACTGATGAAACCTTGACAGAAAAGCAAATGAACGTGTTATCTGTTCAGACACAGAAAATTTAGTCTATATATTAACAACATCCAAAATAGATTCTATAAAAATAAGTCAAGATTTTGATTAACATATTTATTGCATGTATCAATTCTCACTTCCAAAGGTGAGGAAGGCCATCCAAGTGGAGAGAAGAGCCATTGTTCAAGAGAGATACAAGAAACCAAGAGGAAAAGGAAGGGAAATCAACAGAGATGGAGTGTGATCAGCATCGAACCAAGCTCAACTGTTTCATGCCTGGTGGTGCATGCTCAATGCCTTTTTCATTGAGCGCTCACCTGGACAATCACCTGCTCTTCCGTGACGGAACCTGGAATCAGAAGACACCCCAAAGAACATCCTTTGAGCAAACATTAGCTCGGTAACACTGCTGCTGGCTACTGAAACATTCAATAAACACCAATACAGTGGTACCCAGAGATGCGAATGCTTCGAGTTATGAAATGTTCGAGATACGAAAGTTTTTCCTTCGAGATGCGAAGAAAAATTAGAGATACGAACAGACACAAGCAGTTCTGCTCTGTAATCCACTTTAGTCTGCAGTCGTGCTGCGCTTTCGGGTCCTGGCGCTCCTATCTCCCAGTGCAAAAAGTGTCTGATACACTTCTAAATATTATGTATAGATTACCAATAATGTGCTATAAGAAATGTTAGAGTCAAGGTGTCGTAAAAGAAATAACGTTTATAACGTGGAAAGTGCTGTTCTGCAAGTTAGAGAAACCCAGTGACGCGTTCACAGAAGCGTCTCTCCATCTGTCTCCGCTCGTGCTTGAAACCGTGTTAGTAATTCGTGAATTATCTTGAGAAAGTTAACTTTCATACGCCGTAATGTTTTCTGCCAACCGTTCCACCTCCTCCGACACATCGCCTCACTGTCAAGGTAATTTACAAAACTCTCTGTCGTTGTCTAGTATCGTTTGTACCATCACGGGAAACCACACAACCTGTGATTGGAAGATATTCTACTATCGAGAGAGACTGAAATTTCAAGATGAAACGATCCCACTCATACTAGAATTTGTGAGTATGATGAGCAAGAAGCCAATAAAAGTCTCTACACACCAGTCCGAATTGAGATTCACACTAATTTTTCTTCTCAGCAGGGTGCTCTTCGTCAAGGATATATTAAAGCAATGTTGCCTGAAGATGGTGTTTGCGGTACAACATACGCTCACGGCGCCAAAAGGGGAAACTGGAAAGAAGAACTGCAAGAAGAAGGCGACGGCAGAGAAGACTTCAAAGAAAACCATGGATGTCGAGAAGATCAAAGGGAGCTGTTTGGAAAAAAAATTTGGAAAAAAGAGAGGGATAACCACAACCGAGCGGCTCTTTTCGTACTACTAGTATCATCAAAAGAGCCAGCTGTTATTGGTCATTCTTCTTGCAGAAAACAGATCCGATACGGCACTCTGAAATTTTTCCATTCGCAGCACACCTTCGATCCAGTGTGTGATGTCCCGTTGGCACCCATGGTACAATATCAAGGGGCATCATTGCATGAAACTTTGCAACAAAAATTCAGGTTAATGTGTAAAGGCCTTAAGCCTTTTCTTCCCAAGGCCTGTAGGGGAAGATAAAATTTGCAGAAATGTCAACATTAATATACTCCTTCTAACTCTCAGCACTTCCTGGTCACTTTCAATGTTGAATTACTCTTTCTGTGAACACCTAAACACCTAAATTTTTTTCAGTACACCCCTGTTAATATTTGCTAGTTCTAGTTTTTTGCCAGAGCATCTCCTCACCTTTACACTCTTTAACCTGGCAAGCACTTACCTGGGACATTATCTACAGTATGGTTGGTTCAATTTCTGATTCCTTCTTCTCAAATTAATAAATGAACGCTATCATACTCTCCTGTTATAATAATAAGTCCTGCTCGGTTACTCATTACTGGTCTGTATCCTTATCCAGTGACTAACTTTACTGTACATCCATCCCATCTTGAGACTCTATTTTCTTTGGAAGGAAGAAAGACAATCCTGGTGGATCTCTTGGTTGAGGCATGTGAAGGAAAGGCTGACTGCTAGAAAAGTGAAGAGCTGCAGTGACAGATGCTGGAAGTCAAGGTTGTAGGGGCTCAAAACTGTAAATTAATAACTAGCATTTAGAACTATGCAGGTCAGAAAGAAAAGGCAGAGCAAAGATCCAATCAGCTGAGGCAGCCCGAGAGAGACTTGAGTTGGATTTGGTGAAGGAGGGAGAAATTGACGGTGAAATGAATGTTATGGTTCACGATTAAAACACTCACTGAAGGTAAGTGATAATATGATGGTACAGAATCCTTGCCTAAAGCTCCAGAAAGTGCATTCAGAACCATCATTTTTATGTTATATATAATACTGTATAACTAGTGTTTACACAAGTCCACACAGAGAAATCCGCAATTATTCTTGAGGCAAAGCAAAGTTAAGGCATATTGAAGTCCCAAGAAATAAGGAGGTAGCAGAAAACAGATGCCTGATGAAAGAGATGTGTGGAGACAAACAAGTGAATAATAGCTGACGAGTGAGTGGGAATTCAGGTCTGAGGAATGTGTTCGGGGAGTGAACATGGGTCTGACAAATGAGGTAGAGAAGCATAAATATGAGAGAATTGTGATGCGTTACAAACAGAAAAATTCAGTATATCACCAGTCTAAATTATAACAGGATGTCTTCTAATCTTCTTTAAAGCAGCATTGGTGTCCAAAAATTTGCTTCGTATTGAGTCACAAATAAAGCTCATGGATGCGACCTCCCAATCCGGTGGCTCAAGTCAAATCACGTGACCAGGCATCACAGGTGAAAGTTCTTCCAACCTGTACTTTACATTCGAGCGGAGTCTGGAATCACAATGCATAGGCGGGAACTTCCACTTTTGCAGAATGCAGATCCATTCGAATCAATGGGATTTTTTCCATAGTGTGAACCGCCCCATGAGAAGAGAGAGGGCCAGGCGGACACAATCAGGGGATCTGGTGCAGACAATTTATGAGCTCACCCTGAGGAAACTTGATAAAAATAATATATTATTAAATTATTTTATGGCAAGTTTTTATTGATTTATTGTTTTATCCTGAGCCTAGAAGTTATAACCATCCGTAAGCATTAGACCTCGTACAAAGTAACCAACAGGCCACAAAGTCAGTATTTAATCAAGGGTCCTTTTGGTGAAAGATCGTAAAAGTCACAATATTGAAATTGTAAATTGAAAGTGGACATTGATAAGAAACATGCCTTTTCTCAGATAAAGTGACTACAACATTCTAGCCAGATATTGTTCTGTAGTCTCCAACAACTATGCTGGTATAGTTTAAGGATTAAAGCTTTGAAAAATCTAAACACTTTTTTCCAGCAGAGGTAGGATACATGATATTTGAAGCAATATCTAACACCAATTTGGAAAAGGGTAAAAGACTGCTCTCCCCACTAGGACACCAAGCTCAAATCAAGAGGTGCTGAAAAAAGCAATAACTGAATCAAGTGTAAGAACCTTAACTGGAAAGTAAAAGAGACAAATGGTATGTGCTCTGGCTTAGGCCCAATTTTGGGAGAAGAATGGCTCTTCCATGCAAAGTCCATCAGTATGACTCTTGGGTGGAACTTTGGATGCAGGATCCATTTTTAAGCCTTTTGGATTTGTCTTAGACCTCAATCAACACCAACATGTATACTCACAAGTTGTATTAGCTTGTCAGATATGGGATATCAGCCATAATCTGGAGATTAGATGAAGAAAGCTATAACAATGGTTCGAATACCTCAAATATATTGGAATACCTGTTTGTTTTAACCACTCAAACGCAATCGCTACTATCAAGATCTTCACAAACTGTATTCTGAAGCATCTGGTCACTAAATGTACATGAATTAAATCTGCTGAACAGAACTCAACTCCAGAATGTTGTTTTCTAATATTTGCTGAATTAAGCTTCAATTTGTAGCTTTTAAAGGAGTATGTCTCTGCATGCACCGGTGCATGTGCCAAAAACACTGGCTGTTTTGAATCAAGTAGGAATGATGCGACCCACCTATTGTTTAATTTTGATTTCACATATAATGTGTACGTTTCCAACAGGATATTAGTTTTGATATTTTTGGTTTTTAAACAAACATTCCAAGAGTTATGACACCATTTGCAAGGTAATTAAAAAAAAAGCCGCAGGACTCAAAGTGCTTTCCGGAACGTGTTTTATATATGATTTTTCACATAGTTTTTACCTTGTCTTATTCTTTCGGGGGATTTGTGAATTTTTATTTTGTAAAAATTACAAAATTTACAAATCTGTAGTAATTAACTATTCCATTATTATATTTTTGTACTTTGTATCCCAGCTTTGAATTACGATTATTGTATATTTTAATAAAAAAAAAATATATATATATATATATATATATATATATATATATATATATATATATATATATATATATATATATATATATATATATATATTTGTATACAATACTCTTTTGTTTTCTTTGGTAGTTAGGTGAAAGTAAGCGAGCGGTGGACCCGAATTGCAAGTTCACAGGCAGTTCTTTGCTTAATCAAGAGCAGGAGGCAGCTTCATATATATATATAAAGAAGCTGGGGCTATACTGCTTTAAATGTTTTTTTTTTTTTTTTTGTAAATTGTAGCATAGTAAAAAAAACACCCAAAAAGGTCCTGTACTTCTGAAGGTTAGTCAATTTGGTAAAGCAAACAACATTTAAGAAGCAAAGAGATCTTTACATAATGAATAGACAAAATTCCGAAACATCATTCAGCAAGAATTCACGAATGTATTTTATAAAATAGAAAATTTCTAAAGTTTCCACAACCACAAATAAACATCAACACAGGCCACATACACTAGTATATGAACATAACTATCTTTCGTCAAGCAGGTGGTCTGGTTTAAAACAATAAAAGCTTCCTGAGATAGCATTACCTCAAGGGCGGCTCTGAGATAATCCAATAAGAGAGAACTGATATGATCTGGCTCCGCAGCACTGCACAACACACAAACGGAAAACATTAGAGGTCACAACGCAACATGGAGGGACGGAGCTGCAATCTGGCACATGTCAATCATTATGCCAACCACAGCTGCTCTCTCCACCTCCATTTGAGAGGTTGGATTGAGATATTCTCTTCTCACCTGCTGCCCGCTGTCCCTGGTCAACAAAGATCAGTCGGATAATTGCATTGCACATCCAACATTAAATTAACCTTTCACAATACATGGCCCATCTGCAAAAATCATGATCTGAGACAGTAAAACTATTCTGACGTGTGAGCCACGTTGCTTGCAATATTCCAATAGTCTCTTTATTGCTGTTTATAAAAAAATGGGTCCATACAAATATCAAGCGCTGCAAAAAATGCTAAATTCTAAAATAAAGCTTGTTTTCGGTTTAGTATATAAGGTTTTCAGCACTTTTTAATTTGAAACGCTAAAGAGAAAATAAATATTTATATACACTAATAAATACATAGAAATCTGGTCACCGGATCTGGGAATATTTCACCTACTTTTGGTGAAACGAGAACAGATTTGTATTTTATTGCAAGGTATGGCAACAAATCTTTGGCACTTGAACACGAGCATCATGCCCAGGACCATGGTATAATGCTATGGTATGCTCGACTACTCCATGCCTACAAATTGTTATCAAAAGTTGAGTTTTACAGACCACTAACCCCAAAAGCTTTTTACTCATTCAAGAATCAAACAATACTCTTTTGTTTTCTTCGGTAGTTAGGTGAAAGTAAGCGAGCGGTGGACCCGAATTGCAAGTTCACAGGCAGTTCTTTACTTAATCAAGAGCAGGAGGCAGCCATAAGGCTCGGTTCACACAATAACTCATTTCAGGGTTTGGACTTCCTCTGAAATAGCAGAGCACTGACAGCCAGAATCCATGAGCTAGCGTGCCATGGAGAGTCTCCGAGATCCAACAACCAACGTATCCGGATGAAAGAGCACAAACTAATAGTGGAAGTGCTTGATTGGAGATAGAGGGGCAACCACTCTTGTCACTCATTCCAGGTAATTTCATCTGATGAACTTGTGTTTTTTAGATTTTACTGTCAATTGTTGCTTTTTATTGTGTGCTGTCTTTAGACCATCCAATATTCTATGAATTTGCTGGACCAATATCTTAAATTGTTATACGGTGAAAGCCTCACGTTATATTTTTACATAGAGTGAGAAATATTTTAATCATGACTTCTTTGACATTTAACATTTCTGTGTGAAAATGTAATATTCTGAATCATCATGTAAAGGAGGGCACCCTCCTCTCAAAACATTTTCAATTAATTCTCTTAAATCTAATGCCAACATTACAAAAATACTTGAGAACCTTATTGATACTAATTTCTTTGTGTTCTAATGATATTTACAAGAATTACCACTAACAAAGGTTTTTTTGCCACAATTGTAAACGTTACGCCATATGACATTTTTTTTTTATCTGTGGTTCAAAAATCCAAGTATTTTTATCATTGCTATATTGTATGTAATAAAGGTTAAATAAGTTTAACTTTCTAGCATAAATAGTGTGTTGGTGCACTGGGTAGCACTGTGGCCTTCCAGTTAGAAGGTTGCCGGTTCGAGGCTCGCCGGGTTACCTTCCTAGAAGGAGTTTGCATGTTCTCCCCGTGCTTGCGTGGGTTTCCTCGGTGTGCTCCGGTTTCCTCCACAATCCCAAAAACATGCAGTTAGGTTAATTGAATAATCTAAATTCCCCCTTAGGGTGTGAATATGTTGCCCTGTGATGGACTGGCGATCTATCCAGGGTGTACCCCCAATTCTTGCCCAATGTGCACTGGAGATAGGCACCGGTAAATCCCCGTCACCCCAAATATTTTCAAGTCAATAATCTGACAGTGCAAATGATCATATATTTTAGTTTTCATGTCAAATATTTCTGGTTATGTGTATCATTTAAACATTCTGTATTCGTCGTGACAAATTGTTAATAACATTAAATTGGTAAGATGTAAGAATCTAATTAAAGAAACTGTTGATATTGATATTGGCGATAAAGGGCTTGTATTTACTTACAATCAGATGGGATCAATCCCAAAATATGCAGCTCTAGTGAAAACCTGTGTATGATATAATTGTGTATTTTTTTTGTTTTGTTTTCTATTATTTTTTTAGAAATCAAAAAATTTGACGCTGTAATGGTCTGGTACATAAATGTGAGACAGAAATTAATTTTTATGAATGTTTAATTAACGCTGAAACATCAAGAAAATGTAAAAACTATGCAGCACTGTGGATGATTTCCATTTGAACCTTGAATAAGAAAAAAATGTAAAGAATGTGAGAGTGGAAAAAAAGTACACACGCTGTGCTTTATTCAACACAAACATTCCGGAATGAGATGAAGCCCTTTCTCGTATTCTCTTTTAAACAATAATTGTTTGCCTGAGGGCATGCTGTCTAAATTATTTGATGTTTTAATATTCTGGCTGTGAGCGTACCCGCTAGAAATGCTTTCAAAGCTAATGTAATTGCAGGTAACTATGACTGCACTTTGTGAGATTATGGATGGTGAACAACACATAGAATGGACAGGGAAAATGTTACTATCCTACAAAAGAAATTAACATAATACATTTAATACAAAGAAAGAAAATTCTCTGTATGTACAGACTAAACATTATTCATTTTTTATTTCTAATTCATCTTGAGATCATTTCACCATCTTATCCATTTCAAGCACAAAGCCTCTGCCACATGGCGCTTTGTGGTATGCCATTATTACAGTATGTCTTTGAAAATATGTGGGTGGTCTGGACTGTAAAATGTCCTGTCTCATTGAATCATGTTGCAGAGAGACCTGGCTGCCATAGACATTCTGACTGAATAGAAAAGAAATATGAAAAGGGACTGTAGATAAATGAAAGTCATATGAGTCATTGTGAAATGAACATCTCTTCCATTATGGAGAGCTTCGGTTTCATTAAGATTCCAAATATTTGATCAATTTGAAAAATATATTCTAAGACAAATATTCATCTTGTATAATAATACAAAATGTTTTGAGTCCTATTGTTCTGAGATAGAACAGGAAGTTTCATCACACACCTACATCTCCGAAGGCTGCATCAACTGTTTGTAAACGACATGTCTAACCTCATTCTTTAAATGTTATAAACTCCTTCTCCTTACAACAAGTTAGCATACCATACATCACATTTAGCTGGCTACGTGTGTTGTCGTTAATAACGTCATGTTTTAAAAATAAAAACAGAATTTTCTTAAATGCTACTATTTCTATCAGCATTTTAAGTTTCCCTTGAACTCCTGTCCTTAGCAAGAACCTGTTGAAAATTCAAATGTATTTGCTAATTTTTTGTGTTGATACTGTAAAAAAAAAAAAAAAAAATGCGAAGCATCTTGGGATTTCTGAAGCCACAAAGGATGGTAGCGATGCATTCTCCGAATTCGGGAGAAAAGAGGGCCCTTCGAGTTTTGGCTAAATGGGACAGCTTTCGCTGTGATGTATGCAGTCTTGAAATATGAACTCAGAAAGATTCAGAACCTGGATTGAGACACAGCTTATAACTCAGGGTGTTGGAGATCTTTCTCTTTTGTGCTCTGAACCTTCAAAGAGCTGCTTGACTCTTTCAGACACCTCTGTTTCCCCTCCCCTTTCTTCTTCATTCTTTTTTCTCAGTGCAGCATGGTTTTCTAGCTGTTTAGCACAGTGTTTTTTTTTAAGCTAATAAAGCTGCACTTTCTATTATACCTTCTTAAACCTTGATTCCAGCATTTCACAATAATGGATAATCACAATATTTAAAATCTGTAATTTTCATGTATTAAAACCTCTTATCTTTTTACATAAAGGGTTTCTGTTGCAACCTTAAACTAAAAACATTGCAAAAAAGTGTGTGTTTGGTCGCTGTGAATATAATGACTGCTTTTAGCAGTGCATTTGAAACAGAGTCAAAGGAAAACAAGAGTGCCCTTAAAAAATGCAAGAAAAAAAAACAGCACAAGAACTTCCAGGCAGAAGACAGGCAGTGACTTGCCACCCTCGCAGACCCACCAGCTGGAGGGCATTTGGATAAGGGTCAAAATACATGATGAAAGTTCTCCTGAATCTGATGACATCTACCATTGGCCACAGGCAACAAGCAGTGTAACCCTTGGCTGAAACTGGCAATAAAGATGCGCATGGATTTAACAGTTAATGAGGACAAATGCATTTTCTAAGTCATACATTTAAAACAAATGTGTAAAAGCCACATTTTATGTTAGAAAAAGAATAACTACATGAAATATCCAAATTATAATTTATAAATACATTTATTTGGCAGCAAGTATGCTGATATGTATCTTCTAACATTTTATGGAGTCCCAAGAGGGACAGTGGTGAGAAAAAAAAATCTGTGTGGGAGGAAAAAAAATATATTTACCTTTTGTGTTCCCTCCCAAAATTAGGAAAATATTTCTTCTTTAGCATTTACACTAAGCTGTTACTGTGGATCATACTTAACTTCATCATACATTTAAACTTGAAATTTTTTAAATATATGACATCAGTGATTAGTTCAATACATAGCTTTGACAAAAGTGAAAAGAATACATGGAAATTATATTTTTAAGAAAACGGATCACCTTTTGATATCAGATCAGTATAGTAGTCTGAGCGACTTTGATCTCCGACTACATAAAATACAGATGGAAGTGATCATGATGAATAGAGATGGTCTATGGTTTTACCTGAAAGAACTACATTTCTTTATATTTTGGACCAGTTCGTAAAAAAAAAAAAAAAAAAATGTTTTAGCTAAAGCCAACACTACTCATGGCTCTCTTACTTGATGTTCTCTTCTCTCTGTTGCTCTCTGACACTTTTGATTTTTAACAGCTTTTGATTTTATTATAGTCCAATGGTTATGTATTTCCATCTTCTGCTAAAAATATGTATCAAAATAATGACTTAAATAGCGATTAAAACTATCCTTTGAATGGCTTCGTGTTGTCAGTGTCCTTTCTTTATCAGTGTAATGTTTCACCAACAAATTGGTACTTTGAGCCGGATTCCAACATCTCTCCGACATCTGGAACTGGACTCTTTGAATTTATTCCAAGGAGGTCTTTAATCCTAATTTAAATGATGCCAGAGTGTACCAGGATGACGGAAATTAACGGGATCAGAGTGCACACTGACCCAAGTACGCAAGATGCTGTTTAAAATTTATCTAGTGCTTGTTCTTCAGTAGTTTTGGATCTTTCGAGGAGGCTGAGGTGCCAGTTACCGAGGATATGCAAACTTTCCTAGGGAATAAAAGAGGGTTTTTTTTTTTCCACCCCACCTGTTTTTTTCCCATAACCATCTCCAACTTGCAGCTCTGGATTTTTTAATTTGAAGATTAAAATGTTTTATTGAGTACTCACACAATAAAGGATCAACATACCATTTTAGTGTATTTATGTTGACCTCAAAAATGGATCAGTATATATGGTACGTTTTACATGCTAGGTACAGTTTGCCTATATAATATAAAATACTATAATAAAAGATACTCACCAAATAAATGTTATAGAAATATATGTTTTTTTTTTTGTTTGATACTTAAAGCTATATATTTTTTTTTCTCTGCAACCTCACCAATTGTCTGGTAAGAGTGACTGAGAGACAACGAATCCTGGTGTTTTGTATAACACATGAACAGCGATCTCTCTCCCCTCTAAAAAGCGAAGACACTACAATGGGACAAACACAGGACAGAGAGTGAGGGGAAATTAAAGTGGCTGACCTATTTGGACAAGCAAACTGCTGCATACCAATGGGAACAGAGCAGAAGGCAAGAAGTGGATGAGGGGACAGGATGCTCTGACACACTGACGTATTGGGTCCTTGAAAAAAATGGAGGTACACAGGAAAGCAATTTTTGAACTAATTTAAGTAAGGCTTCAGATCACAATGAAAACCCTGCCACCATTTGTTCCCACACTTCCGAGAGAATTGTGTTTCTTGTACAACACTGAAAAAATGTAAAACTGTGAGGTTTTTTTTTTGTTTCCTGAGCCCAGTAAATGCCATTTATAAAAGTCAAAATAATGGCCTTATTCTGAAACATTTCTTTTTTTTTTATTCTATGACAAAAGATCAACTAGTTTATTACTTTGTGTCATCTTTCTCAATATCTATGGGGTTTTATTAGGAACAAAGATATATTTTTGTTGATCGGACATGTTCTGCATACTTACCCTTTAGATCCTGACCTCTCTCATGCATAAACCAGATCTTCGGAACCCACTTTATAACAAACTGACAAACTTAAAGTATTGTTGATTTCTTTGATGATTGATTCTCTGATATGGTATTGCCATGCACTCTGAAACAAACAGACTAAGGGAACCAGAACCAAACCAGTAGAATAACTGTTATAATTAACCTTCTTAGTGTGTCCTTGCACCATAGCGATGCTAAAGAACTAGTGTCCAGGTGCTATGGAAACAACTTGGAAACAAACAGACTGTGTGAGGCTGGCACAAGAAATCAAAAAGAGCTTCTTCTACCTCCCCTCAGCTCCCTTGTAAACAAGGACTGAGCACATCATGCAAATTAGCGGGATCCACTTCAGCCCAAAAGATCTCCAATGGGCCAAAAACATCACATCTGTTACTCTAAACAAACCAGTGCCTGTAGCTTCTGTAGTCCTGCCTTAAAACCATTTTATAAGCTTAACATTGAGGATCAGATTATCAACTAGAAAAAAGTGTTTTTATTTGTAACTTTATTAGTAAAAAAAGAGAAAATATCTGTATTAAACTGTTCAATTTGTGCACAGAAGTAAATTTGAGAAATTCCTCAACATTTTTTTAAAGGCTTTATGTTTTATATAAAATAATAGTCCATCTGGCTTTTATTAACTTTGGAACACACTACTTTCTATTAAAAAATATGCCATTTCAAAGAAAATATGAAGTTTTCTTTAGCATGAAAGTTGCTTGACAAATCTAAATTTCTGTTTCAAGCTTTCATAAAGCACCTCAAAGTCAGGGTCGCTGCTGGCCAAATGAGCGGAAATGTTCTACAGTGTCCCCCGGAATGCGCCCAACACACAATGCTTTTTTTTCTACATAAAAAGTAAAGTTAAGGTTGGAATAACTAAAAAAGGCTAGAGTAAAATATTCTTAAATTTTGGATTCTGACAGTATAAAATAAACTTTAAACACAAATATTAAACAATAAACCATGCAGATCTCCTTCAACAACAGAGTAAGAAGTAAGATTATGCCGGAAGCGTCAGGTTTAAAGTAGACCAAGAAGTGTCTTTATTACAAGTATTTAAATAAATATTTTATATAAATGTAATTCGATTTTTCACATTTTCTCACTTGCAAAGGAAAGAAAGATCTGCAATTTTCTTTCTAGATACATCTCGACTATAAGACTGAATTAATTAAAAATTAAAACAGTTCCGGTGAATTTCATTAAATAGATATTTGATACAATAGAGCTCTTTGCTACAGAAATTAATTCACCTTTCCACTTCAATGTGCAGAGCATTTTTATTCAGTATTGTTGCTTAATTTCAGAGTTTTCTTCAGAGTGGCTACATCATGATAAATAACAAGCCAGTAATTTTGTGCCATCTTCATGATCGCTGGATACAGGTCTCTGCAATCAAGAGGTGTATAGCTCCTCATTCGATTATGCTAGATTAGCCAATCATTTTGTTTTTCTCAAGCATCTCTCGATAATCGACACTGCTGTTCATGATGAATGTAAAGCTGTTTTGTTGTCTGCAGTGACTGATGATATATAATGCTCACACGCCGTTCAGTGATGCAGACAATGATTATTTTGTCTGCTCAATCGTTTCTCTGCAGGACTTTATACTTACTCTGAGCAAGTTCTATTTGTCTGTTCCCTTCAGTTCCGCTCATTTTTTTTAATGTTTGCAGCAATTGACTACTTGCACATAGACGCTGAGTTCAGTTTTGTTGTCTATTTCATTGGAGTTTGGAGAAAATGTTCATAAAAAGTGTGTTACTTCGTCAAATTTCATCAGAGTTAAAAGTTTTTACAGTTTTCCTGCCGATGTCACCCTTTGAAACAGTGGCTCGTGAGAATATCCTGATGAAGTATGTGTCCTATCAGCAACTCTTTAGCATTGATCAGATTAATGAACTGCAATCATTAGGTTCACAAAGGAAGTTAGTAACTGGCGCTGTACCAGTGCTTTTTGCCTGGAATGACCACACCGCAGCCCAGTGTGTGGGAGAGGAGAGAGAGGCCTGTACTGATGGACATAACAATGAGTCATGATTACTGTAGCATTCCCGATCCTTCATCATTAGACCTGGTATGTGCTAAAATAGAAATAAGTCTCTAATGAAGTGGAGGGGCTTAAAAAGAAGCTGCATGAGCGACATGTTCAGCATGATTACAGATTGAACTGTGTGTATAAACACTGCATATAATTTAAATCCCATTTCCAGCTTGCTGGATGGTTCTTGCACATCTGATGCCGATTGGAGTCTGGAGACAGCGGGTGTAGACCGTAGCCATCTCGAAACCGGAACTTACTGAGCACTATTGCGAAAAATGTGGAAGTAGAAGTGCGAATAGCCATTCCCTTTTCTAGTCGCCATGTTTGCACACCTGTGGGCTCTACCGATGATTACAGCACTTAGGATGATTTATGGGTTTCTTGATGATAATTCTCTGATGCTTCTGAATGCTAGCCAAGTGTCTGCGATTGCCTACTCTTGATGATGCTAAATGCATTTTTCTACAATTTTCCGAGCAGGTTTTGTCAATTTAAGGTTTATTTTTAACATAGTTGCATAATAAAAGTTTTATAAAAAAAAATGTAAAGTCTAAACTATTAAACATAGGTTCACATGTTTTCTTTCCTTATATTGTACCTATATGTCAGATTACTGTTACAGAAACTAGTTTTCTTCCATCATTTATTAAGGTACGGGTGCCCTCTTAAAACTCTGAACTTGCTGAACTGCATTAGCACTAAGTAGATACCACCAATGGGCAACCAAAACAATTCAAAACAGGGGGCGCGCTGTACCCTTATTGGTGGCTCGCGCAAGCTTGAATTTTGAAACCACTCATAAATAAAATGGAACTTATTTCGCTAAATGCAGTTGAAAAAAAGATATTTGACTTAGAAATGTAGAGAAGTTAAAGTAAAAAGTCTCCCCAGATTTAAATTCTTGAGCAAAGTACAGATACTTGAAAAAGCTACTTAAGTACAGTAACAAAATACATTTACTTTACTACTCAAACTAAAATTAATTGATACTGTAAGATCTTGCTCACTCCCTCCAATCTCTTATTGGTAATGTAACTCTCATGTGCCCCCCTCAGCCAATCAGTCTGCAGCTCTCTGGTATATAAAGCACAAAAATTCCCAGTGCTCCTTGTCCGTCGTCGATGTCAACCCCTTGTTATTGCCTGTACTCCCTCAACAGTGCTCTTCCAAGATCTTTGCTTTAGTTACCCATTCTGCCTACTTAAGTCACCTGCTCTACATACAACTATACTCTCAGTGTAGTTTCCAATGAGGTGTTTAATCTCCATCAGCTTGTGTGATCACCCTAGCCATGCTTGCTAACAACAGCCTGTGCCAGAAGTCTGATACTCACCAATGGACTCTTCTGAGGATTCCATCTCCTTCCTCTGGAGTTACAGTTCCCAGATAGTCTGAATTACTCACCCTCAAAGTAGCTAACCTGCAATAGATTCATTATCACTACTGGTACATAATATAGAGTGTACATACAGTCACCCCAACCACACATACAGTGTTGCGTTACAGTTGAGGTATCTCTATAATTATTACATTTCTCTCTATTTTTTGTTATTTGGAAAACAGAAAAATCAGCAGTGACCAAAAATTGTACATTGCACTTGGTGTCGTCAAGATTGCACAAGGCTTTAAATGATTTAATAAATGTGGGATCAACAATCTGCCCTCACACATTATCATCCACACAATCTGGCCTCTAATATTATCAGGTTTTAAGTTTGTCAAGAGAAGATTGAGAGGCACTGCCAACGCCCGGACTGTAAGCTCCATCCCACTACAAGTTGAAATATAGTAGAAATGGAAGTCTGGACATTTGAAAAACTAGAATGTGCATTGGCTTTAGAGTGAGATGGGAGCTACATACATTATAGTAATACACAACGAAAAGTAATTTTACAGTTTTTCTAAATTGTTTACACACATTTTTTGAAAGCATGCTTTATATTCTCAAAACTCTACACATGAATCCAAAAAAACACACACAATAGACAAAACCCCTTAATTGGATTGCAAAATGAAACATTACATTCTAAACAATGGTATTTCTTCTCAAAATGGTATTTTGTTTTCAAAATGACACAAACCATCAAATGAAGAGGCATTTATATGAACCGGCTGATCTCTGATGTGCTGAATGTAAAACACTGCAATGGTAAAAAAAGCATACTCTTTAGACTTGAGACTTCTTTGGTTCAGTGTACAGACAGTATATACATAAGTGTGTTGTTAAATTTTTGAGAATATTGTTTTCATACTCAGAACACAACAAAAACGTCTAGGTTACCTTACGTACCCCCGTTCCCTAAAGGAGGGAACGCAGACGAATGTCGAGTTCTTCGACTATGGGGACTTACCGAACCTGGGAGGTGGTACCGAGTTTTAACGGGCAAATTAATTGATTTGCGAGTGTAGATGATTAGCAATCAGCCGCTCTATAAGAGGAGCGCTTGCTCTACACTCATTCTGCTTCTTCCGAGGAGCCGAACCCACTTACCTCTCGGCGCCTCAGATTCAGCGACTTGGGCGGCAGCATGGCAAGGGAAGGTCTGCGTTCCCTCCTTTAGGGAACGGGGGTTACGTAAGGTAACCTAGACGTTCCCTTACAGTCGAGAACGCAGACGAATGTCGAGTTCTTCGACTATGGGGAACTTCTACCCATAACGCCATGCCTCAAGTCCATCCAGTCAGTCTGACTCTAAACTGTTAAGGTTAGGTACAGCCAGGTGTAAGACTGGGAGTCTCCTTCTGCCCCTTAGCCCGGAATAATCTATTGCGGGGTAGTCGCGGTTGCTGTACAGCAGGGCGACCAGAAGGAGGCGCCTCTGATGTGGAACAGAGGCGCGCGGAGATCGCATCAAGACCTGAAAAAGGGCTAACAGCGGATTCATGTCTCTCCGGCCAACATGGGCGGGGGAAGACGAAAGCATCGTTCTGCACCCGAGGAGGGGGGAAGAACGGAACGGGGTACTACAACTCAGCCTGAAAAGGGGGTATGTAGAGAATACACAGACTGGGCCACCCACGAGGGGGGGGGCCCAGAGTCCGGACTCGAGTTCTGTAGGGGTCAGGCACAAAGGCAAAACCTTCACTACTAGAACCTAGCAAAACTGACTGCTCCGCCCAGTCAGATGCCGCATGGGGGGAGGATAGAGTTCACTGAAACCACCGTTAGGGGGTCATGAAAGAAGGAGTTCACCGAACCACCGTTAGGGAGTCGTGAATAACAAATGGTCTGCAGGCGCAGCACATCCAAATCCGGGGTTGACCGAAGTCAGCTCCAGACCAGAGCCCTCATCTTCGTTGGAGTTTGGGATGAGGGAATAGGATGTTCGACGGACCCATGGGAATGTGTGTCCATGGGTCATCCCCTACCTGTGCCGATGGGTTAGCTGCCACCACTCAGCACCACCGAAGGCACGGCACCTAAATCAAGGCAATAGTGCCTGATGAAGGTCAGGGGTGTCGACCAGCCCGCAGCTCTACAGATGTCGGCGAGTGAGACCCCCTTGGCTAAGGCCCACGAGGCGGCGATGCCGCGGGTGGAGTGCGCCCTCAGCTTCTTTAGAGGGCAGGGTACATCACTCGCCTGGTAAGCCAGCTGGATAGCCTCCACAATCCAACCTGCTAACCGCTGCTTGGAGACAGCGTACCCCTTGCGCTGTCCCTCAAAACAAATGAAGAGCTGCTGGGAGATACGAAACTCCCGGGTTCTGTCCAAGTAGAGCCGAAGGGCGCGAACCGGACAGAGTGTACCCTGGGCTGGGTCTGCCTCCTCCCGGGGCAGAGCCTGCAGGGTCACCGTCTGATCCCGCAGGGGAAGAGACGGGACCTTGGGGATAAATCCGGGCCTGGGCCTGATATGTACCAGGGAGTCCTCAGGGCCGAATTCCAGGCAGGTTTCTTCGGCGGACAGAGCCTGGAGATCTCCAACCCTCTTGAGGGACGCTAAGGCCAACAGAAGAGCCGTCTTCAGGGAGAGGGCTCGAATATCTGTCAAGGCCAAAGGCTCGAAAGGGGACATCCTCAGCCCTCTCAGGGCGATGGAGAGGTCCCAAGAGGGAACAGAGGGGGGCCTAGAAGGACAGAGCAGTCTGGCCCCTTGGAGAAATCTCAGCGTCAGATCGTGGCTGCCGATCGATTTCCCTTCGACCCTAAGGTGGAAGAAGGAAATCGCTGCTGCGTAGACCTTCAGGGATGAAGGGGACAGTCCCCGATCAAAACCCTCCTGGAGGAAGGTCAGCACAACTCTGATAGGACACGTCCTGGGCTCTTCCCGCTGGGAAGCACACCAACCGACAAACCGACCCCACTTACCCGCATAGCAAGCTCTTGTAGAGGGCGCTAAAGCGTGCTCGAGAGTCCTTACCACTGCCGCTGGTAAGGGCTGGGGGTCCACAGAGGCCGGATATGCCATACATGTAGGGCCCATAAATCCGGCCGCGGGTACCTGAATCCCCCCCCTGAGTAAGGAGATCCGGTCTCAGGAGGATCGGCCAGGGAGGGACTTTCACGAGCGACATCAGTTCTCCGAACCAGGCTTTGTTGGGCCACATGGGCGCAACGAGAAGCAGTTCGGGCTCGTCCTCCCGGGCCTTGCACAGAACGTGCGGTAGTAGGCTCACTGGGGGAAACGCGTACAGGCGTTTCTTCCTGGGCCAGCGATGAGCCAGCGCGTCTATCCCGAGAGGAGCCAGGGATAGGTAATAAAATAGCTGGCAGTGGGCGTTCTCTTGGGAGGCAAACAGATCTATGTGGGCCTCCCCGAACTTGTCCCATATCTGCTGGACGGCCAGGGGGTGGAGACGCCATTCCCCTGCAGTTGGCTCGAACCTCGACAGCGCATCCGCGGTCTTGTTCTGAGCACCGGGGTTGTGAACGGCTTTGAGCGACAACAGTCTGCTCTGACTCCACCGGAGCAGTCGTTGGGCGAGGTAGTGCAGGTGGTGGGAGCGTCCCCCTTGGGAGTTGATATACGCAACCACCGTCGTGCTGTCCGTCCTGACAAGCACGTGACGCTGTAGCAGGAGCGCTCTGAAGCGCTGCACCGCTAAGGTCACTGCAGCTAGCTCGAGACGGTTTATGTGCCATCGAGATTGGTGTCGGGTCCAGGAACCGGACTCTCGATGGGAACCGCACACGGCGCCCCAGCCTGTAGGGGTTCTACAGGTCTGAGCACATCCTGCTGAACAAACCTCATAGTGACTGTTTTCCATACAGGATGCACCCTACCACGCGGTGAGGAGTCCCGCCCACGCGGACTCCTGCTCGCAGGAATGTCACACACCTCCAGGCCTTGAGGGATGAGAGGCAGCGGGGTGTCACGGACACCCGGAGCCGCCCTCTGCGCCATGCCCAACTCGGAACCCGTGAACGAAGCCAGTGCTGAAGCGGTCGCATATGCAGGAGCCCGAGTGGAATCACCGGGGCTGCTGCTGCCATATGCCCCAGGAGCCTCTGAAACCGTTTCAGTGGGACCGCTCGCCGCTGAGACACGTGGTCTAGCACAGACAGCAGGGCTCGGGCGCGCTCTGCCGTGAGCAGCGCCCTCATGTTCACGGAGTCCAGCTCCATACCGAGAAAAGTAGTTTTTTGCACCGGAGTGAATTGACTCTTTTCTCGGTTGACCTGAAACCCCAGGCGCGACACGTGCGCCAAGACCATATCCCTCTGGGTGATCAACTGGTCCCTGGACTCAGCTACTAGGAGCCAGTCGTCCAGGTAGTCCAGGATCCGTGTGCCTGCCCGGCGTAGCGGGGCAAGAGCAGCCCGGACCACCTTCGTGAAGGTGCGCGGGGAGAGGGCAAGGCCGAAGGGCAGGACTCTGTACTGGTAGGCATGGCCCTCGAAACAGAACCTTAGATAGGGTCTGTGACGACGCGCCACGGCCACGTGAAAGTACGTGTCCTTCAGGTCTATAGTAGCGAACCAATCCCCAGGACGGATGCACGGCAGAAGGCCGCGGACCGTCAGCATCTTGAATCGGTGCTTGGCCAGGCACTGATTTAGACGCCTCAGGTCCAAGATTGGTCGCAACCCGCCCGACCTCTTGGGTACTAGGAAGTAAGGGCTGTAAAAGCCTGCTTCCACATCGGCTGGAGGGACCGGCTCGATTGCTCCTTTGTTCAAAAGGGCATCGATCTCCTCTCGCAGGAGTGAGGCGCCTGACCATGGTACAGGGGTCTCTAGAACTCCTCTAAACCTGGGGGGTTTTACGAACTGAATCGTGTAACCCAGCCGGATTGTCCAGAGGACCCAAGAACTGACCCCGGGAAGCTTCTGCCAGGCTCCCAGGTAATGTGTCAGTGGTCCTGCAACGGACGGGCCGATGAAGGCGGGGCCGCACGGATGCGGGTCTTGGGGCGGAATCACCAGGGCGGGGCCCTGGGTACTGGTGGGTGGCACTGTGGGGGCTACTGCCGCCATGTCCACCGACCGGGCCAACGGAGCTCGCGCCGGTGTCGGGGTCTTCGTCAAAGTATGAGGAAGAGGTATCCCCGACGTGAGGGCATGCGAGGCCGTTATTCTTGGGAGAGATGTTTGATCTTTCTTTAACACGGTAGGTGCAGCCAACCCGAAGGTCGGCAGCGAGGTGCGTGTGGTGGCCTCCCCCCCCTCCAGAGGGAGTCAGGTCAATGTTGAGACCCTGAAAGATCTTACATCTTCCCAAGTCGTCATCCTCAGGGGCGCTTCTTACGGGAAGAAGCTCTCGTCTGCTTCCGAGAACCCTCTGAGGATGACTGTGCGCGCCGCCGTGCAGGGGTCTTTCTCGGGCGCTTGGCCGAAGTCTTAGACCGTGGCGGGGGGCACTCTCTCTGGCGTCTAGCAACCACAGTCCAAAGTCTCGGAACCGCGCTTGTTATGGCGCGGAACCATCAGCTCGCCCAGACCCTCCGCCTGCTGCCTGATCGTGGAGACCTTCGACGCAAAGTCATCCACGGCGACGCCGAAGAGGCCATCGGGTGTCACAGGCGCGTCGAGGAACCTGTTACGGTCCTCAGTTTGCATCGACGCCTGTTCCAGCCACAGATGGCGTTCCTGGACCACTAAGGTGGACATCGTGCGACCAATGCTCTGGGCTGCAGACTTCGTGGCCCGAAGGGCGAGGTCCGTAGCCGAGCGCAAGTCTTGGAAAGACTCGGGGTCGCCACCACTCTGGTGCATGTCACGGAGGACCTTGGCCTGGTAGACCTGGAAGGTCGCCATAGCATGCAGTGCAGCCGCAGCTTGACCCGCAGCCGAGTAGGCCTTCGTCATCAGGGCTGACGAGAACTTCCCGGCTTTGGAGGGAATACCCGGACGCGACCGCCAAGCGGCAGGGCTGTCAGGGCACAGATGCACCGCGACAGCCTGCTCCACCCGCGGAGGCGCCAGATACCCCCTAGCTGCGGCTTGCGCCACAGTGGTGAAAGGGGAGGAGGTACGAACCCTTGCAGACAGGGGAGCCTGCCAGAATTTTGTAATCTCCTCATGCACCTCCGGGAAGAAAGGTACGGGCGGTGCGCAGGGAACATCCCGGCGCTTGCCATAGTACCAGTCGTCCAACCGCGACGGTGCCGATTCAGAAGGTGGGGGCACCTCTAAACCGATCGCCGCCGCGGCCTTGGAGAGCATCGCCGCTACTTCCGGCCCCGCCTCCGCTGCAACCCTGGAGGGCGGCAGAACGGAGTCGGAGGATGCGGAAGAAGGCGCCCCTTCCGATGCTGCGATGGACAGCAGATCATCGATAGGGTCATACTGGGACATCGGTGAAGCCGGAGCAACATCGAGCCCAGCAGACCTGACAGAGCGCACATCCGGCGCGCGCGGGTGACGCGAGGGGTTTCCTGACGTCATTGCCGCGGCGCCGTCATCTAAGGCCTCGGAGGAGCTAGATCGGTTAAGCGGGCCAATCGAAGCCGAAGTTCCGGTGCCCGCTTCCTCGAAAAAGGACCTCCTGTACCTTAGAGTGCGATTAGGGAGAGTGTTGCAGTGCACGCACTCTCGCCTCACGAGAGCAGCGCAGGCATGTTTGAAGCCCAAACACTCTACGCATTTCTCGTGTCCGTCCTTCGATGAGATGAACCCACCGCAGCCAGGAGAAACACATATTTTACCCATCGTCGTGAAAAAGGACGAGTTCGGTAAATGTGAAAGACTGACAGACTCGCTGGAATCAGAAGGCGCAGCGGTTTTGGTGGTCGGCTTTCTGGGCAAGCACAAACAACACCGTTCGCAAGGTAAGCAGCCTTAAGATATTTCAGCTCAGAAAAGTGACGAAATTCAGAGGATGGCACCACCATTCGCTCCGAGGAAGAAAGCAGAATGAGTGTAGAGCAAGCGCTCCTCTTATAGAGCGGCTGATTGCTAATCATCTACACTCGCAAATCAATTAATTTGCCCGTTAAAACTCGGTACCACCTCCCAGGTTCGGTAAGTCCCCATAGTCGAAGAACTCGACATTCGTCTGCGTTCTCGACTGTAAGGGAACTCCTATTAGTATGTATGTTGCCAGCTTGTTACCTGAATCTCCCAGATGCGCCCTGGAAGCAATGTAATTGTTGATTCTTCTATTTGTAATTCAACTCTCCGAGTGAACGCTGCCCCAATGGGGGACTGTTGTTTAATTGAAACAATAATGGAGCTCATATCCTCATCAATGTCCTGAGCTGTTTCGACCAGTCTATACTCGCAGTCCCCCTCAACGCTGAAGGACTTTCCATCAAATGACTGGTAAAGCCCAAATCCCGACACTGAGCAAACAGCTCTGCTCTCGGGGAAACATCCCTGGACTCCATTCAGGACTTGGCACTGCTCGTTCGCTTTGCAGGTGAACGCATCTTCGCACTGAACTTTTCCGTTCTCTTTGCACACACATCTCTGCTGGCACTTGTCTTGAGGGAAGAACAACTGACCCAAATGATAGTATTGCCCTTGGTAAGAACAGCCACATCTTTCCATAGCTACACACTGACCACCACTCAAGACAAATCCTTCATCACATACACATCCTTCAACACAAGGGGTTCCCGTACATGCTTTTGGTTCTGTAAGACCACTACAGGTCTGAGCACATCCTGCTGAACAAACCTCATAGTGACTGTTTTCCATACAGGATGCAGCTGCAGGAAAAATGTCATATGTTTAATATATTTATTGAATGTTAAGAAAGAGTTGAGGCAAACAATCTATAATCTACACTTACGGCAGAAACTGTTGCTTCTCCAGGACTCTACTTTGCCCAGTGCTGCTTGGCAGGCTGTGGTGTATGCGGTAAGGGCACTGCAGAGGGCTGATGAATGGCCTCCGTACATACACATATCATAAACGCAATCCTCATAAAACTGATTTGGGCTCACTTTATCATGGCAACCTTTAAATGGTCCCTGTTTGTCGATGATCGTGCCGCATGGCTTCGTAAAAAGGATGTTGTTTCTCTCTGCGGCTTCACATTTAGCGCACGCTTTTCCCTGACACCCCACTGAGCATCCTGGGTCATCCTGGACTTTCCAGCTGTTTCCAAAAAGTGTTGCAGTTGCAGCAAATGTTTTGTTAGGAGTAAGGAACTCATCGTTGACATTATTGTTCCAATTGCCACAAAGGCCCCCTACTTCGTTGTAGTATGTGCTGGGTAGAGTGAGGACTACGTGGCTATCCCAGTTGAATTTCACAGTCAGATCAAAGTCTGTTCTAATGACTCCGAAGTACCCACTTCGAAAGATGGAGAATAGACCATCCTCTTGTTCAAACGGCAAGTTCACAAACAGATTGTTGACCTTTAGGTAAAGCAAAGCTTTAGGTAAAAATGTAACAGGTTTTTTTTAAAACATTAAATTCATGAGTTTTTTTTAATATACATACCTTCACTTTGCCTGCGATATCCTTACTCAAGACAATGGTGTACCCATAGACCGTCAGTGTCACAATCTTAGTGAAAGCCACGGCCATGTTCCTTCCTCGGTTCTCATTCTTGACCAGTACCTCAAATGGTGTTAGTGATGAATCTGCTGTGCTCAGGAGTTTGGACAGATAATACGTGCAGGTCCCTTGGAAGTCAAAGGCTTTTCCATCAAATGTGCGGTAGTGTGGATCCCCTGCCCCCTGGCATGTGCTATAGGACAACGGGTAACAATCTTTCACTCCATTTCGTGTGTCACAAACCTGAGACTTCTTACACTTTGTAGGCATGCATTCAACTTTCCCAGTTTGTGAGTTGCACACACATTTCTCTGTGCATTGTTTCTCACTCCAAAATGTCTGTTCTGCAAGATAGTATCGACCATTGGAGGTGCAGCCGCACTTTTTCACTGGTACACATTCATCACCACTGCGAACAAAACCCATGTTGCACTGGCAGCCTTCTACACATGGCAGTGTGCACTTATCTGGGGCACTTCGATCTGCACAAGAAGCAGCACAAGCTGTGCCGCAGGGTTCATAATGCATGTTGTTTGGGCAGTCCAGAGCTTTGAGGAGAAATAGAAAACAAAAAGTATTTAATATTCATATTATAGGTTCCTTCACGTGAGGAAAGCATCAACATTCTTGTAGTGCTTTTGTTGTGTACTTACGACAGTTGGAAATTGTCCTCCAGTTTCCAGCTATCTTTATCCCAGCAGACATACAAGCACCAACATAGCTTTGAATATTAGCGCAGAGGAAGCTTCTGATACCATTATTTATACAGACATCATAGACACAGTTATCAACATACATGCGGGGATCCACGGTATTGTGGCACACAGCAAACGGACCATCAGTTTTGGCTATGACTCCACAGTCTTTTTTGTACTCCTCTTGAAGATTTAAAGAGCAGCTCGGGCACTGTCCATTGCAGTCATCATTACAAAACAAATCATTATCAGGGACCTTCCAACTCTTGGCAAACTCAATAACGCTGTAAAGCTCTTTGCCTTTAGGATCAGTATAATCATCTCTTCGGTCTCCATTGTAGTTTCCACAAAGTCCACCAACTGTCTGGAAGTAGCTACTTGGAACTGTGATGTACAACATCATATTCCAGTCATATTTCACCTCTAAACCAAAATCTGTTGAGATAATGACATCCATTCCTCTTTGGTTCACTTTTATTTTGCCGTTGTCTACGATCAAAGGCAGGTAAGTGTTTTCACCATCGAACTAAAATGGAAAAACAAGATTCACAAAGAGTTAATAAATGTTTGCATAGTTTATATCAAGAAGCCAGAAGTGTTCTTCACTTTTACCTCTACTAAACCTCTCTGGCTGCCCGCCACCACTGTGTGACCGTAGACTAGGACAGAAACTGTTCTCACGTATGCCACTCGTCTGCTTGCCCTGCGATTATTCTTTGTCAAAATCGTAAAAGGTGTGAGGCCTTTCTGAGGCTTTGTGTTGTTTACCATGACGTAGGAACAAGTTCCCTGAAAGTCAAACAGTTTTCCATCAAATGTTCTGAAATGGGGATCTCCGACTGCATGACAGGTAGCCGCAAAAGCAGGAACGCAGACACCCTTTCTGCACTCCTCCTGCTGAAGGCACTTCACAGACTCACAGAGGTCTGGTGGAGTTGGCATTGATGTAAAAGCTTAGGGAACAAAGGGCACTTATTATTTTTTAAATCAATCACAGTAATCAGTAGATTTTTAACTAAATCAAGTATAATGTTGGTTTACCTGTGTTACACACTCCCGTTGTTGCATAGCCATACCTTAATTTGCCTCCATAAACATAAGCAGCCATCAGAGAATTCCCAGAAATGGTGATGGGACCTCTCTGTGAGCCAATTGCTTTGGTTGCCCAGACATATTTCTCATTGGCAGGGAATTTTCGCCACCAGAATGATCCACTGATAGTAGAGGTGGATGCTGCTTCAGCAATAACAACTACTGTGTTATCGAAGCCTTCTTGAGAGTGAATTGTCCATGATTTTGACATCTCAGAGGTGGGAATGGCATTAGTTAGAAACTCATCGTTGGGAAAATTGCTGCTAAAGTACATAACCATGATGTTTTTGCTGCTCTGAATGAGTTTTGGATTTCTGCTCACATCAACAGGTAAGACATCCCCAGAATTTAGAGATTTTTTGATGGGATACGAAATACTCCTATCAAAAACAGACACAATGGTGTTATCCTCTGGGGCAACCACATAAGCTGTGTCTTGACTGGAGGACAAATGCATAGCTGGGATCAGGTATTCATTGGAGAGACGCTCAACAGGCACCAACTGCTCAAAGACATGCTCGCAGGTGCCAACGACCATGGAACACTGGTGTCCAGCCAGAACAGCCACTGGAGATGTGGATGTGATTTTTGTGCCTGATAAAGTATCACCACTACGGAGTTGATACACTTCATAAGGAGCCAGGTTTATGATTTTGTTCCTTCCAAAAATAGCCTTCAGTATAGATCTTGAGTTGGAGACGATCTCAATTTTGTTCATATAGTTGCCGTTAATAATGGCAACCAGCTTTTGAAACTGAACTGGACCAGTGTCCGGAGTAAAAGCTATATAACTTGTGCCCAGCTGACTAATGGGGAAAATCACACTACTGTCTCCAGTGTAATCCTTCAGATTGGCCGATACGACTGAGATATCAGCAGTAGAAGAGATGTAGACGGTTTTTTTGGAGATTTCTTCATTGTCAATCTCAGCGTTTGATGGGAGGACTATCCTTTTAGTTTCACCCTTTCCTATATCCACCTTTTCACTGTAACGCACTGCATTTATTTCAATCTTTACAGTGGCCGGGGCGTCAAATGCTGTTATGGTAAGAGTGAGAGTGCCTTTTCCATACAGGTAATTTGTCATGTAGGCAGTGATGAATTCACGCCCTATTGGACATCCGCTGACAGCTGTTAAAAAACAAAAACAACAGCCAATGTTACACTTGTATATAAACCCTTTCTTGTTTAGTAGAAACATTAATGTTGGGGTTTGGTAGCAGGAAAATTGAGTGCTATTTCAAAGTTTGGGAACTCCTTGAGGTACTCAAAACAAGTCAAAAGCTCCAAGAAGACTAAGTCTGCTGATGCAGCTACCAGGCTGTGAAGCTCAACGAGTTCATACATGTTCCAAAGACATTACCATTGTTACAAAAGCTCAAAACTTAATTAAATTAACAGGCAGTGAAAAGTTTACACATATCTGGACAGAGTGTTAAAAGCTTATGAAAGTTGAAGTTGCATTAAATCTTTAGAAGTTGTAATTTTAAAAAAAATTGAATAAAACTTTATAGTTTTATAATATAGAACAAATTTAATAAAAAGCACAAAACAGTGATATCACTTGAGACAGTTTTATAAATTCAGCTGTTTCAACCTACTGATATAGTTTCAAAATAAGCAGTATTTTTTATATAAATCATTTTGAGGTTTAATTGGCTCATTACTGTTATAACCAGTAGCTACGTCATCTTTGCTTTAAAACTACATTTGCTTTATGCAATCGAAGTAACTTTAGTAACTAAATCGCATTCATTCGAATTTACACATAACCTGGTTGCCATATAGGCATTTAATAGCTTCTTTAAAATATAACATTATTAAAATGTTCCACTTTAGCTAGTTTCTATTTTTTTGAGTATGCTAAAACTGAACTTTCCTAGTATGTCGTGTTTTTATGAATTCAAGCTTAGTGTAAATGTAAAAACACTTAGAGAAAACAGGCATTATCAGGTTCTTGAGTCATTTATGTTAAAAATCATTTTTAATGGATTATAGTACTATATATACATTATAGTCTATATAGCAATCAAATAAAGACGAAATGAAAATCATGCCTTTTGTAGTTGTAAAATTAACTTTACAATATAGTTTAATGAACTGTGTAATGGAAAAGTTATTAAATGTGTGAACTGTAGTTACCTAAACACCACTCTAACTACATTATGTAAGATTTCTTGTCGATTAGCATCTTGATTTAAGAAAAATTTTGATTTCGACTTACCCGTCACTGTTAAAAGCGCCAACAACAGAAAAGCATCTGGCTTCATGTCTCTATAAGTAGCAACATAAACATTAAGCTGAGTCTTTGATTGAATCTGTTATCAATATAAAAGTAACAAAAATAACTAGTTATAAAGAAAATGTATAACCCGTCCTTACCTGGAGGCCAGGTCTCTTCTCAACACAAGGTTTTAAAAAAAGAGGCAGGCTTTTATAGTAGAGGGTCCAGAAACAGGAACTAATATTTAAAGTACACAAAATGGCAGAATGATGATAATCTACACACTCTAAATAGTATTAGAGCTACACCAAACAAGAAAGTGTTGGCAGGCATATTACAAAAAAAAAAAAACAATATTTGTGAAGTTTTAAGACAAATATACTTAAAAGGAGGGAGGTATTCTGATCAGCTGAATGTGTGAATATGGATCTTAATAAAACCACCACTGTGTACATTTGTCTTGTTGCACAACCAACTAAACAAACACACTGAGTATTTACAAGGTGTGTGAAGTTACTGGAACAGATAGAGCACTTTATTTGAGTATTCATCTGCAGGTGTTTACACGTGTGACTAAAATCGAAAAGACAACAGAATGCAGATGATTTAAAGAAGGAATGAGATCATTTAAATTACATTTATTGATTTTCAATTCAATGCCAAAACAAGCATGCCCAAATCCGCTCCTAGAGAGCACCGTTTACCTTCGATCTTCATGAAACACACCTGAAATCAAGCTGCCTGTATTGAACAGGGTTGAAACTAAAACACACCAGGAATGACGTTGAACATGCCTGTCCTAAAACAAAATAATAAATCTAAATACATGCAACAGAATTACATCCAAACAAAATCTAACCCATTGGCAAGAGGTCCAAGGGAAGTGAGTTCCAGAACATGCAAATGCCCCGACCACCCCATCAGTTAACATTTGCCTTTGGTGTGGTCAGTAGCTCCGGGCGAGTGCAGTGAATGCATTGGGGTGTTATGTGTTAACTGGTCACTAATTTACATTTCTTGTCATTAATAGCTCTAAAAAAATAACCTAAATTCCACGGAGGAGCTCGGTAAAAATGGGATGAATCTCTGTTAAAATCTGTAATTTTTGTGGATACATTGCATTACAATTAATACATGAGCACGAATGACAAACTCTTTTTGACACTTACTGGGACTGTCAAACATTCCTGGAAAATGTAAACACTCCCACATCGTTATTGGCATTACCAAAGATAATCAACTTATTTATGAAATACGTTTTGCACTTGAAAACCAGCAGCTCAGTCACACAATCCAGCAAAATTAAATGGGATCATTGGAGTAACACTTTCAATGGTTCATTATTCTGAGGCCATCTATCTGTTGTATTTCTTAATAATCTCAGTTATTGGCACCAGGTAGAAGCTAAATAATATTTGGCCTAAAAACAGAACAGGAACAGAACTGTTGATCGTTGGAGATCAAAGTGCTGACTCATTGATGCATTTACCTCTAAAACCAGACTGATATCTACTACAAAAGCCATTAGTTGTGGGTACAAAGCTGCTTATAGATTCATTTCTCGAAATATTTATCCAGAAATAAATATTATTGAGATGGTTCTATGGTTCTCCAGTGTTGCCCGATCAAGTTGAGTGTTTTTCCAGTAACAGGGCACTAGCAACTACTCCTCACCTCACAGAACCAACTGATATTTTGCCTCCTTCCTAGCTTGTTGGTAGCTTTAATCATCCCAAAACCTTGAGACCTTCCATCACCTGACGTTTCCCAGGCTTACAACATTCATGATAGAACAATGTCAAAGAGACACCTATCCAGGGCTGTGGCTTGGTCATAGGGCTTGACCATAAAAGTGTGGACAGGAGTGAGTCAAGGGATCTTTGCCATCTCCACGCACTTTATTAGAAACTTACAGGTGACTCCCATGCATCTGATGTGCAACATGCATTTAATGTTTAATTTGAACAATCTTAGTAAGTGACATTGTGTACTTTTCACACAGAAACATGCCAGTGACTTGATGGAAAGTACTTAGCCTGTTGAAATGCATTGTTTGAGTACCCTGACAGTCCAAACAGAAACAGATGAGTTTTCATTACTTTCTAATTAACATGTTTATCTAGAGACTGCCAGTTGATCGGCGTCCAATGTGTATTTTCCTTCCTAATGCTAAATTAATCCTCCACTTGAAGACATCAGACATTTCAGAAGTGCTTCTGTCATTTCCCTAATCCTAACCAAACCCAAGTTTTCCCTTGTCTCTCCGTCATTCAGCCCTGAATCACGAATTTCACAGGATATTGTACTCTTAATGTTCCTTAGCCAAATATTTAAAACTGAGTAGTCACATTTTTAATCTGTAGTTATGAAGTCTATACATATGAAATCCTGAAACACGACACAAAATGATAACCTAAAAGAGCACACATTTAAAAAGTAATTTACCTTTTATCTATCTGTAAAAGAGACTGTTAAAATTCATTTGAATAGTATTATTTCAAAGCACTTAGATGACAAAGAACCTATAGTTTTCAAAGGTTTAGATGGCAAAGGAATATTCATATACAATAAAAGTTGGATTCTAAAACAGATTAAAGTGATCTATAATACTTAAAAAGATAATTGGTACAGTTGTACTTTTGAAAATGTCGGCTGTTGACTGCAATGGTCCCACCACCTTCCCTGACCGAACCTCTTCCTGCATTGTTTTTTCCTGTATTAGTTCTATATGTGCTTGGTTGTAATTGCCTTTTTAACCTGCTCCACACTGCCCTCTGAAACGTGACCAGGAATTCTTGAATTCTTTAATCTGGAAATAGGTTTGTTCTGACTGCATTGTGCTAGTCTGGTGGAGGGGGATTATGACATGGGCTTGTTTTTCAGAAAGTGGCCATGGCCCCATGAAACACACCTTAACACAAAACCTAAAAAAGGAAGAGCATGTTTCCTGAAAAAAAAACAAAAACACATTTGATAAAGTATTTGATTTAAAGTATCTTTAAACTCAGATACTTGCTAATAAAGTGTACAAGACCTTTTCAAAATGTTGACCATGAAAGACGCGACTCAGTGCAGTAGGTTTCAGAGAGGTGGAGCTTTGTTTTACTTTATTGATTGGTCTTTTTCATCCATGTCCCGAAGAGACAGAGTGATACAAAGTTTTCATTTCAATATCAGGGGACATCACTTTTTCAAGCATTGCAAAATTGACTAAAATAGACTTACAATTTAATTTCCTTTAAGATTCAAGTTTCACCATTTTGTCAACGCCACTGTAAACACTTGGCATCCCATTAAAAATAGGATAAACACAACAATGATGCTGAAAACTATAAAAAAAGTGGAAAATCCAAACATGAGCTCAACATAGTTTTTAAACTTGTGAACAAAACCCTAAAATGATAGCATAGAGCGTTTGAAGTCAGCAACAGCTCATGAAGTGGCAGCAAGAGCAGGCTTCTGAATGTTTTCGCTTTCTTTGAGTTATTTCTGCACATTGAGCTTATTTACCTTCAGTGAGTCCCAGCTGAGTTTCAGTACAGATTTTTGCACTTAAAAACACAGAAGACAGCTGGAGTAAGAAAGTGAAATGTGACTAGCTCTGAAACCTCTCCAGACCTCGGCAAGACGATGAATAAGTTAGACTAAAGGTAGTATATTTTAAGCTCAGAATTGCTCAGAAAAAGTGCAACAATGGTGCAGAGATCGATCAAGTTTGGACATTTTTGCATTGAGGTCTAAGAATATTGTACATTTTGCCAGAACATGCATGGTTCACATGCCCATTTATGAATAGTAAAATATGATTTACAATTATCTTCTCCAAACTCTTTAAAATGAATTTTTGGAGAAGACTGGCTGACCATATACAACCTTTAAGACCAGCTCTTAAAAAGCGTTTAGAAAAATAAAGACAGAGCATCATCACACTCGGTTCAATGGCAAAGCAAGATTGAGCAGATCTGCACCAGTGAGAAAATAAACCACAAAAACAAAACATTCATGTCATAGCTCAAGTTTCACTCTGACAATCGAAGGCTGAGTACGTCCATCATTGACCCATCCTCCTAGAACAGCTGCTGAATGGTAGTGAGCTCCTCCCTAATGTAACAAAAGCTGCTGCAAGGATAGGGTCCGCATGAAGAATGAGATCTGCATTTGGTTTGGAGTCCTTTCAATGACACCATTACTTTCTAATGTGGGAAGCCCAAAGCTTTTCTCTCAACTAACCACAAAGTTCTCACAGTGCCCTGTTCAACCCAGTCATCCATTTGGGAAAAAATTAAAAAGCAATGTTAAAAGGTTGAAAAAAAAATGACTTAAAGGGAACACACTGCAAAAAGTTATTCAATATACATACATAGATTTTCAGACAAAAAAAATCTTTACAGAAACAAATTTTTCATCAAACGAAGTTCTTTACAAATTCTTCATCTTCTTGACTTTTACGCTATCTATCCACATGGTATTGTGTCTAGAATGAAACTCCCAAGTGGGCAAAAAGAAAGAAAAAAAAAAAAAATCCAACCACTGGATTTATTCCTGACACCAGCAGCTCTGTGCAACCGTCTCTCTGGCCACCGGTGGGCAGCACAGTAGCACCAAACACACATTCTCCTTTCCAGCCGAATCTCACTCTGGAGTGGCAGTGAGTGGGATCCGTGAAGACACAGAAAGAAGGGCTATGTGAGCAGGAGTGAGGCATGGATGCTTAGGAACGTGATGTATTTGAGTCATCGGCCTCAGTCGTCACTATCCGACAGGGTCTCGTACTGTTCTGAGAGCAAAGGCGGATCTCTTTCCCAGGCCCGGCTTGCACCCGCAGGACCCAATGCACCACCTTGAGGCTGCTGCTGGGACTGCATGGAGGGAGATGGACATGTCATGGAGGTGGGAGGGGTACTATTGAGCATGCGCATTGTCAGTGGGTTGTATGGAAACTGCATTGAACCTAAGAGAAGAGAAAAGGGTTGTAGAGGTTAACATTTTTAAACGAAAGTTACCACGGCAATAAAACACACAACCAAACAGCTCACCCGTGGATGAGGGCCTGTCTTCCCAGGCCCAGGTGGGAGCCTGTCTGTGGTAATCCCCCTCTGAATGAACCGAGGACACAGAAGAGGGCCGCTCTCCACCCATATAAACCTGGCCTGGGTTTGGAGACTTTGATTTCCTGCTGTTAGCTTTGCTCTGCATCTTCTGCTTTCCTGTAGAGGTGAAAGAAACATTAAAGAAACACTACACTTGTTTTTGAGATTTCTTTCTCAGTGCCGTTTTACCATTTGCCAAATTATCCAGCCATTGCCCAGATCTGGTGATAACACTTTTATACGGAGACACTTTCATCTGGATTTGTATGCTCAAGTTCATAAATGTATAACATAATTCAAACGTACAAAATACATATCTTTTTCTAGCGAAAGCAAATTCCCTCAATTCAAAGCATGCATGGATTAATAAAAAAAAATGTTTAAACAGATTTGTATTGATCAAGTTTGAGTTTATCACAAATTTACAAACATTTTGAGGTTAATTTATGTGTCAATAAATGTTGAAATAAGTCACATGTATATGAAGTGCTCTGGATTTATGCACTGAGACTCCGCTGGCACTCTGGATCCGGAAGCGTAACTTAGCCAATCAATTATCCTGAGCCACAGAACAGCCTCAGAGCAACCCATTGCTGCACAGCAATTGTGCATTGTTCTAAAAACAGGTTTATATTAAAATGCTTTGCAATAGGAACCAGTTTTGAAGGAGTTGATTAGAACTTCTACAAAACACAAAACTTGGCTTCCTAATGTTTACTGTCAAGCACACGAATACAGATATAAGAAGAGAAAAATAACAATATCATATATTGTGTTGTCTCCATACTTTTAACATAGCATAGGTCATGGAATCCTTCAGACCAATAGTATTTCAGATGAGAATTCTCCATGTTTTTTCAAATTAAAACTAATAATAATATCTTCATATTTGATCTTGCGGTATGAGGCATTCGGTTAGCTATATTTGCAAAGGTAACTGCTTTTATAATTAAAAAATAAAGAACAGTGTTGTCAAAGCTGCCAAATACCATTGAATAATCAAACTGAGATGATTAAACACGATTAAATGTTTGATGCCGAGTGATTCTAGAAGTGTCATCCCAATCAATGAGCTAAATATATGATTTATCCTAAACATTATTCGTGGCTCAAGAAACTACTGATATAAAACCTACTGAAGCCACTGTGTGTTTGTGGATTTGTATGTGAGATTTCACCTGTATTTGGTGATTGACTGGCCTCCTGTCGCCCCTCTGAAATACTGGCCCCTGTTCCAATCTGGCTCTGGTGCTGCTGGTCTTCCTGCTTCTCCTCCATGTTCCCCATCAGAGCCTTCCTGATGATGTCCTCCAGACCCAGATTACTGGCGGGATCACTGAACGAGTGGTTTCTAGGGTTCACACTGCCTGCAGAGGGAAATGCATCGGAATGAAAGCATTAGGAATGAGTGCCGAAGCATTTGGATTACCCAAAAATATAAAACTCTAGTTCTTACTTGATGATGTCACTGCTGGGAGGTTAAATATCTCTGTACCCGGCTGCGTGTTACCTTTTTAGATAAAAAGAGATTGGGAGTTAAGAAGCTGGGAATTGTTCAAAAGTTACTTTAGACTTTTAGGAGGCATTTCATGAGTAACACACCAACGTCTGCTTTGCGGAATATCTCCTGCTTTTTGGACATAACCATAGGAGATGTGCTCTCCAGTTTGGTGAAAAACGAGGGCAGATAGCTGGCACTACCTGGGGAGCGCGAGTCGTTCCTGACACAAAAAAAATTCAAAGTTAAAATTGAGGCAAAGGTTCATCAATAAATATCACTGACATCAATTAGAGCACGGGTCTATCCCACTGCACCCTCTTCACGCACATTGATTCAGACGACAGACAAAAAAATAAAAAAACTAGTACACACTTTGTTTTTTGCTGCATGCAGTACAGCTCCACTAGAATGATCAGATTACTCTTGGATTCTAGAACACAAGTAGGTCCAGTTTTCTTTTCAAATAGATGATTTTCTTAACGTTTTCACTTTCTTATTACATAGCACAATGAAGATTAAGCATTAACAGAGCACCCACAGCTCTTTATAGTCATCAGCAAATACATACTACATGCCTGCAGACCATTTATTTGTAGAATGTACACAATCATGACAAAAGTGCAAAAACAAATTTTGGGAGTCTCTAAACGTACACTAACAAAGAACTATTACAAAAAGCAGACGCAAAAAAACTGTTGCATACCATATACTAGGGGTAAAAAATTAATTAATTTCTACCTCTGTTCAGGAAGTTCTTGCTCTCTTCGTTGACTCTGCAGTACGCTAGCATCCTGTTTCTCCAGGGCAGAATAACCCTGAGGAGGAGAGATGGGCTCATAACCATCAAGCCCTCGAGCACGATCAGGAGACCTGCCTGGCCTGAGAGAGACAGGTGGACACAGGTATTTAAAAGGAAGTAAGTAAATAATGAATGATTTCTTTTTTTGTTGGTATTACAATATGGTGAAACTCTAAAAAAAATATAAAAAAGGTCGGGTTTAAAATATGGCGTAAATAGCACTTCAATCATAAAAAATTACACCGAAAAGGTACTGATCTGGTCTAATGCCATTAAAAGAACGGCTGAGTTATTTCTCTCTCTTATCCCTACTCCTTAAATCAGGGGTCACAAAGCCTAATCATGGAGAGCTGGGTTCCTGCAGAGTCACTAATATTGAACAACGCAGATTTTTCCAGTTTCAGATTATCAGATACGTTAATTTGTGTGACCAACCTACTGAGCTCCAACCAAACAATTTCTTATTGCTTTGCGCACATACCTGGCCCTTGGCTTGTCAGAGGAGTTCTCTGGAGAAACTCTACTTAGGGATCTCTGATGGTGTGTGGAAGCTTGATTTTCTGGGCTAAAGCGGTTGGAGCCTTTTACTCGACCTATCCCGGAGCTCTGGAACGTGGAGGAGAATGAAGAAGAGGATGAAGAACTGGATGATGGTGGGGCATCTTGGCTCTTGGCAAAGTCTTGGGTAATGATATGCTGCAGGAAAGAGAGTGAGAGTTAAACAAATTGTGCTTTTCTTTGAACAGACACTACAAGATTGACTGCGCCTGACCTACCGAAATATGGTCAGCAAGGGTCATGATGCGATGTGTTTTCTGGACGGATCCATAACCATCAGCTTGTGAGGAGGATGGAGGCTGGGGTGCAAGTGCTCCTGAGTCACCAGGCTGTCTGTATCGACCAAATGTCATCCCTAAATTGCACACAGTAAACAACTGTTGGAACACGGACTCAAAAATAATTGTATTACTTACAAATCTACACGTTTTGTGCATCATTTCACTAGATACTGATTTCTTAGTCATCATTTATGACTTACAATATTATAGAAACAATAAATCATACAAAATAATTTACTTCTGAAAAAAAAAAAAAAAGAGTTTAAGCATGAGATGTCTAAAAATGTCAGAAACCCCCAGAGATTGAGCACATCTTCAGAAAAATAGAGAATGAGCAGATTAATTTCTCACCTGACGGTGGCTGAGAGTTCTTTTCTGATGGCAAGACTACTTCCTCTTTCAGTGCCGGAGAGTTCACCGGGCTGATCACCTCGATTCCTCCCTGGGTCTCGTAGCGGCTAGATGACACTGAAGGACAAGCAGATATGAAATTCTAATATTCTGCATTAACAATTCTGTTTTCTGAGGACAGGATGCATCTAACACAAAATGCATCAAACTAGTTTTGCTTATAAAAACATGGACAAAAAGCCAAACACATTCACAATATAATTTTCATTGGAGTCTTTTTTTGGGGGAGATTAAAAAGGAACAAGCATCTGATACATTCTCCCCCTCCTTCATAGTCAGCAACTACACACTTCAAAATGGAATTAAAGCTGCAAGCAGTGATCAAAGGGCTCTCGCACCTCTGGTACTGTCACTGTTCAGTGGCACTATGAATTTAAGAGATATATTCTACCAACATTTTTTTTAATTAAAGGCAAATTAAATAGTGAAAACCACAACAAAAAGTCATGACTTCCAGGAGGTGCTATGAATCATTATTATTTTGGACAATATTCTCATCACAAATGCTGTAATTGATAAAAGAAGCACATCATAAGCGCCGCTGTTGTATTTCATGTGGGAGTGTATTTTGTAGATGTGTTCAGACATGGACTTTTAACATAGTATCACTAAGATATAACAACTTCCTGTCAATGGTAACATAGCGACTTTCAACGGCAGCGGTCTGTACATAATTAAACCAATTAAAAAAAAAAAGCTTCACATTTTTACATTCCATATGCCTCATTACAAGCTAAAGTGGCCTTTTTTAGAGGCTTTAGCAAAACAGCTGATTTCCTGTCGATTTTGGAAATGTGGTCAAAATTACTTATATTTAAGTCTTGGTACCCATTACATATGTGCCAAATTTCATTCCCCTTCAACAAACTGTAAGCGCACCATAAGCTGAATTGTGTCAGGTGGTGCTATAGAGCAATTTTTCAACCCCCATATTTTGATCCACACTCAGATGTACATTTTCGCCAGATCTGATGTGTGTGTGTGTGTGTGTGTGAAATTCAGTGACTTTTCGAGCATGGTTAGACTAAAATGCAGCTAAAGCCACATTACAAAAGTACTCTGAGAAAATCCAGTCCAGTTCTATTCACCTTCTGTGCTTGTGCCCTAATTACCCCTAATTATCTGTTGTCTGTCTCATTTCCACAGGTTGTGTACTCGAGGATTTTTAATACTCTTAGTTCTCATGGCCTCAGTGGCACTGTTCATCTCATTAGTGTTCTTGATTATACCACATCCGTCAGGAAATCTGTAAACTCAAGCTTTGTCCTTCATATGTTGTAAATGTTTTTCCTAGTATGTTTAGTAGAGTAAAACAAAACCAACAGTTATGATGTGCAAGCTGCTGATTCTGTGTTCAGCAGTACAAAAAAGCAATTCATCAAACACATTTTACACTGGGTACAATCTTTCATGCAAGTAGTCTTAGAAACAAACATCTGCAGTAGAATATTAATAACTATAAACAAAACAGTGACTGTTTGCACTCACTGCTACTGGAAGAGTCTGAGCTTTGGGAGCCTCTCTCACGAGAATCTTTTTCAGGAGCGATCTGCCGCGTAATGATGACATCGATGAAGTTAGCTGCAGTTATGGTTGTCTTCCCATGTGTGCGCAGCTCCTCCTCCATGCGTGATTTGGTAGGCGGGACTTTCTCTTTGCTTCCGCCTTCTGGATACGCAGAACTTGAAGGTTTCCCACCAGGAAGTGACAAGTCCCCATATGGCGACTGCATGGAACGGCGCTCCACCTCTTGAGACTCTTGAGTGGCTCGCCGTGACTGGATATCATCATCTCGGGAGCTATTGTTACTGTGCCTACTATCTTTGACTTTTGGGACATCAATCTGTGGTGCAGAGGCTGCAGCATCCACCAGGGCAGCGAGGGCGTCAGCTGCATTGTTGTACCGGGAGTTGGCTTGAATGGCAGCTGCTTGTGAGGGAATATGCCTGAGCAAAGAAATAGAGATGCAAGTTTCCAATGAGAGGAACGGATTCAGCTTTCAGTAGTGCATGAATTTTTTTTCAAACCAGCAAACAATAGTGGATTACTTACATGATTGGGGTTATGACACTCTTCGAGTTGGTTCCCTGGAAGATGCTGGGCCGTTGTTGCATAATGTTCTCCTGTGATCTGATTGATGGTGAGGTGGAACTCTGATAACTACGACTTCCTGGTCTGACTGGCTGATCAGGACCTGCAACAAGTTCATTCTTAAAACACAGAGCACCTGACCATTTAATCCATTTGCTTGTGAAGTAATTCTACCTCCACGCATATATTCTACCGCAGCACGTTCTCGCTCTCTCTGATCCCGTTCCCTTTCACGTTCCCGCTCTCTTTCCCTCTCACGCTCCTTCTCTTTCTGATTCTCTCTCTCCCTCTCAACAATGGCAACTGCAGCATTGTGATGGGCAGGATGTCCTACAGGAGGTCAGAAACAGGGAAAACAAACAAGAGATTGGAGTTAGAACAAGAAGTTTTAACAACACAGTTGTCAGACTGGGGATGTTAATTGGCTGATAAGTCATGATGAAGCTGCAATCTCTGCAAAAAATTTTGACTATTTCAGCTTTATTTCACAGCAAGGCTATTTACCCAATGCTTTAAACCAGGGGTTACCTGGCTCCTAGTCTTCGTGGTAATTAATCCCAAAGCTGTTCAATCATGTTGAATTCAGGACTTTGTATTAGACATTCAAGTTCTTCCATATGAAACTTGCGCATCCATGTCTATATGGAACAGGAACGAGCAAGAGTGTACTTCACAGCTATGGCAATGGAAAAACACCTAAAGCCAATATTCTATTTTGCATCAGGCCTATGCTCTATTACCTACGCAAGAGCTTGATGTGCACTTGCCAAAAATTGTAACTTCACCCAGTGTAGTCACACATTTTAAGCTCTGTGATTGGTTGGTTTGGTAGTCGACCATTCATAAATATCTCAGCATCTCCGCCATGAGCAAAACAACAACACTTTCCAAATCACTGAGCAATTAATATACAAAAAAAAAGTCCAGCAATAGAACCGTATGTATGAGCGTTCTTTCAACGGTGTATAAAAATTGTAAAGCGAATTGCAAGTGAAGAGGTAATCAAAACTAAACACTGCTCGCTAGCATTTATGAAATGATATTGCAGGCAGAGTATGCACTTAGGTCATGAACATAAACTTAATGCAGAAGCATAATTTGGGCTGAAAAAGGGGTATATTACAAATTCAGTTTGTAGTAAACATTTATATTATGGCTTCTGCAAGACTATGTAGCACAAAGCCCTTGGAGACCTTACAGTTGCATCTTTTATGAATAGGTGAGCAAAGTATGTTGTACAGGTTTCCTTTTTCACGAATATACTCGTCTTTCACATCATCTATATTGTGTGAGCTGGGGCCATCTAAATTATGAAGAGGTGCCTTTTGGTGGGGGGGGGTTCCTTTCTGAATCTGCCTGAAACTTTCCCTTATGCTCACACTTCTAATCCAATTTCAAAAATAGTGATGGATTATAGAAGTTCATTAAGTTTGTCAGCTTGTATAAATAATAGCCTTGAATAGGCAACGTGCATGGACTGCTCAAAAAGATTGTGTGCTTTTCAAATCCTCATTTGCCCTGGAAATAGTTATGTCAATAACTATAGTATATAATATAAATAAAAATAGTATATCTAAAAAAACATATATGTTTATATTAGGGGTGTAACGGTTCACGGTATGTATTGAACCGTTTCGGTACGGCCTGTTCGGTTCGGTACACTTGCGTACCATTTCGGTATTCGGTATTT
>SRMA01024082.1:0-28917 GCA_007224835.1 Danionella cerebrum | reverse complement strand
TTCACACTATTGTTATCCTACGTATTTATTATTCCGCTTCTTCTTCTTTTTATTATTCCCCCCCCCTTTTTCCAACCCTAACTACTTCAACATACTTTGGCCTAGAAACACCATTCAAACATCAAAACGTTCAGCTTTTTCAGACTAGGTTGCAATTACTTTACACTTTTCAAACTTTTATACTTTTTATAATATTTAACTTTATTCAAATTATTCTTCCCATTGAAATGAATGGGGATATTCTTCAACCCTCCTTTAAACTTTCACTTTCATTTCAACTTTTTATATCTTTTATAGATTTTTATTAATCGCAGTTTAAGTTTCATGAAGATTTCCAATTTGAAACTAATTCTGCTCCACTCTAGCTTCCACTCTAATTTTTCATATATTATTATATAATGTCACTGACCCCTCCATAGCAACCATACTGGTTACCATAGCAACCCAGTTGACATATCTCTATCTCCGCTTTGGAAAATGAGAGAGACACGGGAGTTGGTCTAAATGACTTGTAGTTCAAGTTCAAGTTCGTTTAATTTATATAGCGCTTTTCACAACAGACATTGTCTCAAAGCAGCTTTACAGTAAACCAACAAGTTTAAACTCAACAAAGTGAAAAGAAATGAATTACTAAGTGGTGTACATGTCCCTGATGAGCAAGCCTGGGGCGACTGTGGCAAGGAAAACTCCCCTTTGGAAGAAAACTTGAGAGGAACCGGACTCAAAAGGGAAACCCATCCTCATTTGGGTAACAACAGCAGTGTGATAAACTATGGTATAAACAGATGATCTGGTAGTATGAACAGATAATGTAGTATAAACAGATGATATAATAATATAAACATAGACAGATAATATAGTATAAACAGATGATATAATAATATAAACATAAACAGATAATATAGTATAAACAGATGATATAATAATATAAACATAAACAGATAATATAGTATAAACAGATAATATAGTATAAACAGAAGATGACTGTGTTCGGTGTAGGTTCAGGGGTGCCGGAACATCTCCAGGTGAATCTGTTTGTTAGGTTGAGGGCTGGTGGCGAGCCTCCCGGCGTCGGATCTTCTCCTGATGAGTCTGGTTGTTGGGGTGAGGAGCTGGTGGGCAGAGCCTCCGGGAGCCTCGGGATGAGTATTGGAAGAAGAGTGGAGTTGGTGGGCTGCGGTCCAGGGGGCGCCAGAACATCTCCAGGTGGATCTGGTTGTTAGGGTGAGGTGATGGTGAGCGAAGCCTCCGCGAATCTCCGGATGAGTATGGAAAAGAAGAAAAGAAGAGAGGAGCAGAATTAGCGTAGCTGCTGTTCATAATATTAATATAGTTTAATGTAATATTAATATAGTTTAATGTAAGATCGCAGTTTTTCACGGAGTTAAGTATAGGCTTTACTGAAAAGATACGTCTTTAATCTACACTTAAACTGGGCGAGTGAGTCTGAGCCACGGACACTGTCAGGGAGGCTATTCCAGAGTTTAGGGGCTAAATGTGAGAACGCTCTACCGCCTTTAGTGCTCTTTGCTATTCTAGGAACTACTAGAAGTCCAGAGTTTTGAGATCTTAATGTGCGTGTGGGGTTGTACCGTGTTAGGAGGTTTGATAGATAACTGGGCGCTAATCCATTAAGGGCTTTATACGTCAATAGCATTATTTTGTAATCAATGCGAAATTGGACGGGTAGCCAATGTAGAAATGATAAAACTGGGGTTATATGGTCATATTTCTTTGTTCTAGTTAGAACTCTAGCTGCTGCATTCTGCACTAACTGTAACTTATTTATTAATGATGCTGAACAACCGCCTAGTAATGCATTACAATAATCTAGTCTCGAGGTCATAAATGCATGGACGAGCTTCTCTGCATCAGATAACGATAACATGTTTCTAAGTTTTGAAATGTTTCTGAGTTGAAAGAAGGCTGTTTTTATGGCATGACTGATCACATGACTGATGTGATTTTTAAAAGATAAGTCGCTGTCTAAGATAACTCCCAGGTTTCTTACTGTGGAACTAGTGGTTACAGTACATCCCTCTACTCTAAAATTTAAATGCTGGGTGTTCTGTGTGCTGTTCTTGTTGCCGATGAGCAAGATCTCCGTTTTATCTGGATTTAATAGAAGAACGTTATGAGTCATCCAAACTTTTAAGTCTTTAACACAATCTGTTAACCTTGCCAAGTGTGATGCTTCTCCCGGTTTTGAGGAGATGTACATCTAGGTATCATCGGCGTAGCAGTGGAAGCTAATTCCATGCTTTCTAATAATATTACCTATGGGAAGCATGTATAATGTGAAAAGTAGGGGTCCTAAGACAGAGCCTTGTGGAACCCCATATTTTACTTGCATTAGAGTAGATTGTTCTCCATTTAAGTCTACAAACTGGTAGCGATCAGACAGATATGATTTAAACCATTTTAATGCTGATCCCTGAATGCCTATGAGATTTTGTAAGCGATCTAGTAGGAGGTCATGATCAATAGTGTCGAATGCAGCACTAAGATCTAATAAAACTAAGAGAGAGACGCAGCCTTGGTCTGAAGCTAAGAGAAGATCATTTGTGATCTTTACTAGTGCAGTTTCTGTGCTATGATGGGGCCTGAAACCTGACTGAAACTCTTCAAAGATATTGTTGTCTTTCAGGAAACTACATAACTGGGCTGACACAATCTTTTCTAAAATCTTAGACATAAAAGGAAGGTTTGAGATTGGTCTGTAGTTTGATAGTTTGTTTTGATCTAAATTGGGTTTCTTGATGAGAGGCTTGATAACTGCTAACTTGAAAGGTTTAGGGACATGACCGAGGGATAGCGAGGAGTTAATGATATTAAGAATAGGCTCTCCAGCTGCATGTAACACGTCTTTTAGCAGTTTGGTTGGAATAGGATCTAACACACATGTTGTGGATTTGGTTTTATTTATAAGGCAGTAATTTCAGGTGAGACTGGAACACAGGATGCTGTCAGAGGTTGGACGTCAGAAATTGTGTTTCTTATATTTTCAATTTTTTCAGTGAAGAAGTTCATAAAGTCTTCACTACTAAACTGGGATGGAATACTCTTTACAGATAACTGATTTGTTGTTAGTGTAGCCACTGTGTTAAAAAGGAACCTGGGATTGTTCTGATTGTTTTCTATCAGTTTGCTCAGGTGCTGAACCCTTGCAGCCTTTAGTGCCTGTCTGTAACTGAGCTATTATCTGTGATTAACTCGTTGACTATGAGCGCTTTGGGTGCAAGTGATCTAATGTTAAGAAGCCCAAACTTTAAAGTGTGTTTGTTCGCCTGCCTTGTTACAGTTTTAACTGTAATAAGATTATTCCTTGGTCTTATAGTGTATTTATTTCTTGATTTAATTATACGGGGGATAGACACAGTTTCTATGCTATTTGTAACTGTAGCTATATGATTGTCTGTGCGGCACATTACATCTACGATAGTATTGTATTTGCTTACCAGTCAGAGGTGATGCAGCATCCTCGACATGTTGTCTGATAAAGCTGCCGCTCCGACTCGGCTCGGGTGCAGGCCATCTGGGCGGAAGTACCTAGGACGCTCCCAGAAGAGATTCCAGTTGTTAATAAACAATAATTTTTGCTCTCGACACCATGATTGTAGCCATTAGTTCAAAGCAAATAATCTACTAAACTTCTCTGCTCCTCGCTTGTACGTGGGCAGCGGTCCAGAGACTGCAATCTTCGTTGTTGGTGATGTGCTGCGAACCGTCTCCACAAGAGTCCTGAAGTCCCTCTTGAGGATCTCTGACTTCCTCAGCATGGTGTCGTTCGTTCCCGCGTGGAGAACAACAGCTCCGACGTTCTCGTTCAGGATCGCGGGAACCTGCGCAGCGATATCAAGCACACAAGCACCGGGAAAACAGCGAGTGTGTGCCTTACCTTTCGGTACGTTAGGGCGGACGTGCCGGACGATGGAATCCCCGAGGACGACGGTGGCGCGCTCCGTCTCGCAGAGGGGGGTGAAGCTGTTCTGCGTCGAGATCTCGAAGGCTGGTGGTGGTGATGTCCACGATCGCGGCGAGCTCTTGTCTTTCGTTGATGTTGCACCCAGGGTCCGCGGTGTCCCGGCATCGGAGTAAACGACACCACGGCGGGCCGGGTTCTCGGTGCGCTGGGCCTGGGCAGAGAAACACGGGGCATAGAGGTGGTGGGAGGATTAGCTTTTGCACTCACCTGAGCCCGGTGAGCGTCTACCTGGGATTTTTCCAACGCCGCCTTCCGCTCTCTTAGTTGGGCCTGCTTCACGATCAGGTCGCGGATCTGTCTTTCCATGGCCTCCAACTCCATCTCCACCCTCAGCATTTCACCTGGGCTCAGAGATACACACAAGAACGACATAGGGAAGTATTGGATAGAGGAGTTAGCACTAGCCGAAAACGATTGGAAGCAGCGACGTCGAGCCAACAAACAACGAAAGAACTAAAACTAATAAGCAATCAAAGCAACCAAAACTGAACTTTAGAGCCAATAAAGCAAAAGAGCACCGAGCAAAAGAACTGTGACTTAAATGCCTGAACGCGCCCAGCAACTGCTAGCGTTGGCAACGTCGAGCTAACACACTAAACAGACCAGAGTAAAGTCAACCACTCACTCAGCGCATGCGCAGATCCTCCGGGGCCGTTGATGTACCCTCAGGGGAATCAATCAGCACATGCGCAGATCCTCTGGGGCCGTTGATGTACCCTCAGGGGAATCCACCAAGCAAAAGAACTAAGACTAATAAGCAACCAAAACTGAACTTTAGAGCCAATAAAGGCGAATAAATCAACCGCTCACTCAGCACAAGTGCAGATCCTCTGGGGCCGTTGATGTACCCTCAGGGGAATCCACCAAGCAAAAGAACTATGACTTAAATGCCTGAACGCGCCCAGCAAGTGCTAGCGTTAGCAACGCCGAGCTAACAAACAAACAAACAACCCCTGCGCCCTCGCTTACAGGGGTGTTTCACTGCGCTCACTCGTTCAAAAGCACACTAAACCCAGTTTAAAGCAACCAAAAAACAACAAAAAGCTGAACTTAGAGCCAATAAAGTCAAATAAAGTAAAATAAAGTCAAACCGCTCTCAGCGCTCTGTCACACCACGCTAAACTCGTCACGCACATGCGCAGTCTCCACTTCCGGTCCAAGTCACACAGGGAACATTATATAATGTCACTGACCCCTCCATAGCAACCATACTGGTTACCATAGCAACCAAATTGACACTTTTCTATCTCAGCCTAGGAAAATGCCAGAGAAACAGGAGTTGGTCTAATTGACTTGTATTCACACAGGCAACATTATATAATGTCAATGACCTCTCCATAGCAACCATACTGGTTACCATAGCAACACAATTGACACATCTCTATCTCAGCTTAGGAAAATGAGGGAGACACGGGAGTTGGTCTAAATGACTTGTAGTCACACAGGGAACATATATAATGTCACTGACCCCTCCATAGCAACCATACTGGTTACCATAGCAACCAAATTGACACATCTCTATCTCAGCTTAGGAAAATGAGAGAGACACATGAGTTGGTCTGAATGACTTGAAGTCACACAGGGAACATTATATAATGTCACTGATCCCTCCATAGCAACCATACTGGTTACCATAGCAACCAAATTGAGACATCTCTATTTCTGCTTTGGAAAATGAGAGAGACATGGGAGTTGGTCTAAATGACTTGTAGTAACACAGGGAACATTATATAATGTCACTGACCCCTCCATAGCAACCATACTGGTTACCATAGCAACCAAATTGACACATCTCTATCTATGCTTAGTAAAATGAGAGAGACACGGGAGTGGGTCTAAATGACTTGTAGTAACACAGGGAGCGTTATATAATGTCACTGACCCCTCCATAGCAACCACACTGGTTACCATAGCAACCAAATTGGCATATCCCTATATCAGCTTTGAAAATGCTAGAGACATGGGGGTTGTTTTGTTTCACTCTTAGTGACACTGGAAACAATCTATTATGTAAATGACCTGTTCAGAGCAACCAGACTTTTTACCACAGCAACGCAATTGCCATATCTTTATCTTAGGTTAGGAAAATGCTAGACAGAATTTCAACTTACTCATATTATACCTTTCAGCTTCCACTTTCTATTTTTAACTCTTTCAACTTTACAATGCTTCACCTTTCAACTTTATACGTTTTCAACTTTAGAATGTTTCACCTTTCAGCCTCCACTTTCAACTTTTGATATTTTCAACTTTGCAATGTTTCACCTTTCAGCTTCCACTTTCAACTTTTGACACTTTCAACTTTCTAATATTTTAACATTCAGCTTCCACTTTCAACTTTACATATTTCAACTTTACAATGTTTCAGCTTTAACTTTCAACTTTTGACATTTTCAACTTTATAATGTTTTTACGTTTTAGCTTGAACTTTCAACTTTTGACACTTTAACTTTCTAATGTTTTACCTTTCAGCTCCTACTTTTAATTTTTAATACTTTCTACTTTCTAATTTTTCACCCTTCAGCATCCACTTTCAACTTTACATATTTCAAATTTACAATGTTTCAGCTTCAGCTTTTGAAACTTTCTAATGTTTCACTCTTCAGCCAAGGAATTCAGCAATTTGAGCATTCCCTTTTCAGCTCTCTGCATTCACACGCATTTTCCGCTAGGAAATGCACTTTCTAGTTAGTGTGAATGCAGAGGCATTCACACTATTGTTATCCTACGTATTTATTATTATTTTTAGGGGCCAAGCAGCAAAGCTGCGAAGGCACCTATTGTGTTTGTTCCATTTCTTCCTATTATTATTATTAGGGGCCAAGCAGCAAAGCTGCGAAGGCACCTATTGTGTTTGTTCCGTTTCTTCCTATTATTATTATTAGGGGCCAAGCAGCAAAGCTGCGAAGGCACCTATTGTGTTTGTTCCGTTTCTTCTTATTATTCTTCCTTCTTCTTTAGGGGCCAAGCAGCAAAGCTGCGAAGGCACCTATTGTGTTTGTTCCGTTTCTTCCTATTATTATTATTATTATTCTTCTTCTTTTTCTTCTTCCTCTTCCGCCGCGAAGTCAATGGGAGCCGTATGAACCGTTTGCGGGAAAGTTATGAAATTTGGCCCACTGACTGCCAAGCCTCTGACCTATAATCTGACCAATTTTGAAGTCTCCAAACCAAACCATCTAGCGCCACCAATAGGCCAAAGTTACACCCACGTTTATGCTAATAACTTTTGAACCGTAAGTCGAATAAACAAAATTCCACTTCCCACTGATTCCTTGGCTCAAGACGAATCGACCTGACCCTATGACGTCATTTTCCGCCATGCAAATTTTTCCGCCATTTTGAATTTTATGAAAAACCTACTTTTGCTAACTCCTCCGTGGCCGTTTGTCCAAACTTCATTAAAATTCGCTTCACATCATCTACTGACTATGCCGAACAAAAGTTATTACTTGGATTTTCGATTCGTTAAACCGTTATCGAATTATTAGCGAATAAACCTTACTTAAAACTCGGCAAAATAATTGTCAGGCTATAACTTCGCAACGCTTTAACCTATGTACACCAAACTTTGTCTATGTTGTAAAACCTATGATCAGAGGATGCTTGCAGTGTTTCGTTGCTCTGCCCTCTAGTGGTCCGGAGATATAAAAAATTGGCAATTTGGCATGTATTTCCGAAACCGTTTGTCCAAAATTCATAAAATTGGTATCAGCGCGTTTGAAGCATCAAGCCGAGTCGAACCATGTCCATTTTTACTGTGTCGGTCATTTTGGGCGTCGGCCATTTTGAATTATGCCAAAAAATGCTGTATTTCAAACATGCTTTACTTTGAAACTCTGAAAGTTGTTGTGCATGTTTGACACCATGCCCTGGAGGGACTCAACAAATTTTACGCCAGCGCCACCTTGTGGTCAAAAGATATAAACGATTTTAGAAAAATGCTAATAACTTTTGCTAGCTTTAGCCTATTGTCAAAAATCTCATCCAGTTTTGTTCCCTAGGTTGAGCTGAAAACATAGATATAAAATTTACCATAATTGATTGAATTTCCTGTCTGCCATGTTGAATTGGCTGAAAACCTTACTTTTTTTAACTCCACCCAGACTGTTTGACCGATTCTCACCAAATTTGAATCGGAATATCCTTAGACCTTGCTGGCACAAAGTTATTCGTAGCGTGTTGATTGCTTTTACAGTTTTCAATCAAAGCCATGACGATTGTGATGCTGTCGGGTGAAGTGGTTTCCGAAGCTGTATCTCTGCAACCGTTTGCCATATTGACACGAAATTTCTTGTGAGTCATCAGTACCAAAGGCTGACCGCAAAATAAAAGTTATTAAGAGCGCCACCTAATGGTTAAAATTCATAAAATTTTGAATAGCGCTCGATTTTGATTTTTTGAGTCGATTTCATGTCTTTGGTTTAGATTTTGATGGACTTTCTGCTCACGTTTTGCCTACCGGATGCTTGGCCCCGCATTACTGCTTGCAGTTATATTCTTCCTTCTTCTTCTTCTTCTTCCGCCGCAAAGTCAATGGCAGCCCTATGAACCGTTTGCGGGCAAGTTATGAAATTTGGCCCACTGACTGCCAAGCCTCTGACCTACAATCTGACCAAATTTGAAGTCTTCAAACCAAACCGTTTAGCGCCACCAATAGGCCAAAGTTACACCTACGTTTATGCTAATAACTTTTGAACCGTAAGTCGAATAAACGAAATTCCACTTCCCACTGATTCCTTGGCTCAAGACGAATCGGCCTGACCCTATGACGTCATTTTCCGCCATGCAAATTTTCCCGCCATTTTGAATTTTATGAAAAACCTACTTTTGCTATCTCCTCCGTGGCCGTTTGTTCAAACTTCACAAAATTCGCTCCACATCATCTACTGACTATGCCAAACAAAAGTTATTTCTTCGATTTTTGAATAGTCAAACCGTTATTGAATTATTCACGAATGATCCTTACGCAAAACTCGCAAAAATTATTGTAAGGCTATAACTTCGCAACGCTTAAGCCATTGTACACCAAACTTTGTCTATGTTGTAACGCCTATGATCTGAGGTTGCATGCAGTGTTTCGTCGCTCTGCCCCCTAGTGGTCCGGAGATATAAAAAATTGGCAATTCGGCCTGTATTTCCCAAACCGTTTGTCCAAAAATTCATAAAATTGGTATCAGCGCGTTTGGAGCATCAAGTCGAGTTGAACCATGCCCATTTTTACTGTGTCGGCCATTTTGGGCGTCGGCCATTTTGATTTGTGCCAAAAATGCTGTATTTCAAACATACTTTACTTTGAAATTCTGAAAGTTGTTGTGCATGTTTGACACCATGCCCCGAAGAGACTCAACAAATTTTACGCCAGCGCCACCTTTTGGTCAAAAGATATAAACGATTTTAGAAAAATGCTAATAACTTTTGCTAGTTTAGCCTATTGTCAAAAATCTCATCCAGGTTTGTTCCTTAGGTCGAGCTGAAAACATAGATATAAAATTTACCATAATTGATTGAACTTCCTGTCTGTCATGTTGAATTGGCTGAAAACCTTACTTTTTTTTTTTTTTCCCAGGCCGTTTGACTGATTCTCACCAAATTTGAATTGGAACATCCTTAGACCTTGCTGGCAAAAAGGTATTCGTAACGTGTTGATTGCTTTTGCCGTTTTCGATAAGAGCCATGACGATTGTGATGCCGTCGGGTCATGTGGTTTCCGAAGCTCTATCTCTGCAATTGTTTGCCATATTGACACCAAATTTGTTGTGAGTCATCAGTACCAAAGACTGACCCCAGAACAAAAGTTACTAGGAGCGCCATCTAATGGTCAAAATTCATAAAATTTTAGATAGTGCTCAATTCAACTTGTTTTTTATGCTACCATGCCTTGAGGTGATTTCATATGTCTTTGGTTTACATTTTGATGGTGCTTCTGCTCACGTTTCGCCTACTGGATGCTTGGCCCCGCATTACTGCTTGCAGTTATATTTAGGGGCCAAGCAGCAAAGCTGCGAAGGCACCTATTGTGTTTGTTCCGTTTCTTCTTATTATTCTTCCTTCTTCTTCTTCTTCCGTAATGAAGTCAATGAGAGCTGTATGAACCGTTTGCGGGAAAGTTATGAAATTTGGCCCACTGACTGCCAAGCCTCTGACCTACAATCTAACCAAATTTGAAGTCTCCAAACCAAACCATCTAGCGCCACCAATAGGCCAAAGTTTTACCCACGTTTATGCTAATAACTTTTGAACCGTAAGTCGTATAAACAAAATTCCACTTCCCACTGATTCCTTGGCTCAAGACGAATCGATCTGACCCTATGACGTCATTTTCCGTCATGCAAATTTTTCCGCCATTTTGAATTTTATGAAAAACCTACTTTTGCTAACTCCTCCGTGGCCGTTTGTCCAAACTTCACGAAATTCGCTCCATATAATCTACTGACTATGCCAAACAAAAGTTATTTCTTGGATTTTTGAATCGTTAAACCGTTATCGAATTATTCGCGAATGATCCTTACGCAAAACTCGCAAAAATGATTGTAAGGCGATAACTTCGCAACGCTTTAGCCTATGTACACCAAACTTTGTCTATGTTGTAACACCTATAATCTGAGGCTGGATGCAGTGTTTCGTCACTCTGCCCCCTAGTGGTCCGGAGATATAAAAAATTGGCAATTCGGCCTGTATTTCCCAAACCGTTTGTCCAAAATTCATAAAATTGGTATCAGCGCGTTTGGAGCATCAAGCCGAGTCGGACTATGTCCATTTTTACTGTGTCGGCCATTTTGGGCATCGGCCATTTTGAATTTTACCAAAAAATGCTGTATTTCAAACATACTTTACTTTGAAATTCTGAAAGTTGTTGTGCATGTTTGACACCATGCCCTGAAGAGACTCAACAAATTTTACGCCAGCCCCACCTTTTGGTCAAAAGATATAAACGATTTTAGAAAAATGCTAATAACTTTTGCTAGTTTAGCCTATTGTCAAAAATCTCATCCAGTTTTGTTCCTTAGGGCGAGCTGAAAACATAGATATAAAATTTACCATAATTGATTGAACTTCCTGTCTGTCATGTTGAATTGGCTGAAAACCTTACTTTTTCTAACTTCACCCAGGTCGCTTGACTGATTCTCACCAAATTTGAATTGGAACATCCTTAGACCTTGCTGGCAAAAAGGTATTCGTAACGTGTTGATTGCTTTTGCCGCTTTCGATAAGAGCCATGACGATTGTGATGCCGTCGGGTCATGTGGTTTCCGAAGCTCTATCTCTGCAATTGTTTGCCATATTGACACCAAATTTGTTGTGAGTCATCAGTACCAAAGGCTGACCCCAAAACAAAAGTTACTAAGAGCGCCACCTAATGGTTAAAATTCATAAAATTTTGAATAGCGCTCGATTTCGATTTTTTTTTGAGTCGATTTCATGTCTTTGGTTTAGATTTTGATGGCCTTTCTGCTCACGTTTTGCCTACTGGATGCTTGGCCCCGCATTACTGCTTGCAGTTATATTTATTCTTCTTCTTCTTCCTCTTCCGTAATGAAGTCAATGGGAGCCGTATGAACCGTTTGCGGGAAAGTTATGAAATTTGGCCCACTGACTGCCAAGCCTCTGACCTACAATCTGACCAAATTTGAAGTCTCCAAACCAAACCGTCTAGCGCCACCAATAGGCCAAAGTTACACCCACGTTTATGCTAATAACTTTTGAACCGTAAGTCGTATAAACAAAATTCCACTTCCCATTGATTCCTTGGCTCAAGAAGAATCGACCTGACCCTATGACGTCATTTTCCGTCATGCAAATTTTTCCGCCATTTTGAATTTTATGAAAAACCTACTTTTGCTAACTCCTCCGTGGCCGTTTGTCCAACCTTCACGAAATTCGCTCCACATCATCGACTGACTATGCCGAACAAAAGTTATTTCTTGGATTTTTGAATAGTCAAACCGTTATCGAATTATTAGCGAATGATCCTTACACAAAACTCGCAAAAATGATTGTAAGGCTATAACTTCCCAACGCTTTAGCCTATGTACACCAAACTTTGTCTATGCTGTAACACCTATGATCTGAGGCTGCATGCAGTGTTTCGTCGCTCTGCCCCCTAGTGGTCCGGAGATATAAAAAAATGGCAATTTGGCCTGTATTTCCCAAACCGTTTGTCCAAAATTCATAAAATTGGTATCAGCGCGTTTGGAGCATCAAGCCGAGTTGAACCATGTCCATTTTTACTGTGTCGGCCATTTTGGGCGTCGGCCACTTTGAATTGTGCCAAAAAATGCTGTATTTCAAACATGCATTACTTTAAAATTCTGAAAGTTGTTGGTCATGTTTGTCACCATGCCCTGAAGGGACTCAACAAATTTTACGCCAGCGCCACCTTGTGGTCAAAAGATATAAACGATTTTAGAAAAATGCTAATAACTTTTGCTAGCTTTAGCCTATTGTCAAAAATCTCATCCAGTTTTGTTCCTTAGGTCGAGCTGAAAACATACATATAAAATTTACCATAATTGATTGAATTTCCTGTCTGCCATGTTGAATTGGCTTAAAACGTTACTTTTTCTATCTCCACCCAGACGGTTTGACCGATTCTCACCAAATTTGAATCGGAACATCCATAGTCCTTGCTGGCAAAAATTTATTCGTATTGTGTTGATTGCTTTTGTCGTTTTCGATAAGCGCCATGACGATTGTGATGCAGTCGGGTCAAGTGGTTTCCGAAGCTCTATCTCTGCAACCGTTTGCAATATTGACAGCAAATTTGTTGTGAGTCATCAGTACCAAAAGCTGACCCCAAAACAAAAGTTACTAAGAGCGCCACCTTATGGTCAAAATTTATAAAATTTTAAATAGTGCTCAATTCAACTTGTTTTTTATGCTACCATGCCTTGAGGTGATTTCATATGTCTTTGGTTTACTGTTTGATGGTGCTTCTGCTCACGTTTTGCCTACTGGATGCTTGGCCCCGCATTACTGCTTGCAGTTATATTTAGGGGCCAAGCAGCAAAGCTGCGAAGGCACCTATTGTGTTTGTTCCGTTTCTTCCTATTATTATTATTCCTCCTTCTTCTTCTTCTTCTTCTTCTTCTTCTTCTTCTTCCGTAATGAAGTCAATGGGAGTCGTATGAACCGTTTGCGGGAAAGTTATGAAATTTGGCCCACTGACTGCCAAGCCTCTGACCTACAATCTGACCAAATTTGAAGTCTCCAAACCAAACCATCTAGCGCCACCAATAGGCCAAAGTTACACCTACGTTTATGCTAATAACTTTTGAACCGTAAGTCGAATAAACAAAATTCCACTTCCCACTGATTCCTTGGCTCAAGACGAATCGACCTGACCCTATGACGTCATTTTCCGTCATGCAAATTTTTCCGCCATTTTGAATTTTATGAAAACCCTACTTTTGCTAACTCCTCCGTGGCCGTTTGTCCAAACTTCACAAAATTCGCTCCACATCATCTACTGACTATGCCGAACAAAAGTTATTGCTTGGATTTTTGAATCGTCAAACTGTTATTGAATTATTCGCAAATGATCCTTATGCAAAACTCGCAAAAATGATTGTAAGGCAATAACTTCGCAACGCTTTAGCCTATGTACACCAAACTTTGTCTATGTTGTAACACCTATGATCTGAGGCTGCATGCAGTGTTTCGTCGCTCTGCCCCCTAGTGGTCCGAAGATAAAAAAAATTGGCAATTCGGCCTGTATTTCCCAAACCGTTTGTCCAAAATTCATAAAATTGGTATCAGCGCGTTTGGAGCATCAAGCCGAGTCGGACCATGTCCATTTTACTGTGTCGGCCATTTTGGGCGTCGGCCATTTTGATTTATGCCAAAAAATGCTGTATTTCAAACATACTTTACTTTGAAATTCTGAAAGTTGTTGTGCATGTTTGACACCATGCCCTGAAGAGACTCAACAAATTTTACGCCAGCGCCACCTTTTGGTCAAAAGATATAAACGATTTTAGAAAAATGCTATTAACTTTTGCTAGTTTAGCCTATTGTCAAAAATCTCATCCAGTTTTGTTCCTTAGGTCGAGCTGAAGACATAGATATAAAATTTACCATAATTGATTGAACTTCCTGTCTGTCATGTTGAATTGGCTGAAAACCTTACTTTTTCTAACTCCACCCAGGCCGTTTGACTGATTCTCACCAAATTTGAATTGGAACATCCTTAGACCTTGCTGGCAAAAAGGTATTCGTAACGCGTTGATTGCTTTTGCCGTTTTCGATAAGAGCTATGACGATTGTGATGCCGTCGGGTCATGTGGTTTCCGAAGCTCTATCTCTGCAATTGTTTGCCATATTGACACTAAATTTGTTGTGAGTCATCAGTACCAAAGACTGACCCCAGAACAAAAGTTACTAGGAGCGCCATCTAATGGTCAAAATTCATAAAATTTTAGATAGTGCTCAATTCAACTTTTTTTTTATGCTACCATGCCTTGAGGTGATTTCATATGTCTTTGGTTTACATTTTGATGGTGCTTCTGCTCACGTTTTGCCTACTGGATGCTTGGCCCCGCATTACTGCTTGCAGTTATATTTCCTCCTTCTTCTTCTTCTTCTTCTTCTTCTTCTTCTTCTTCCGTAATGAAGTCAATGGGAGCCTTATGAACCGTTTGCGGGAAAGTTATGAAATTTGGCCCACTTACTGCCAAGCCTCTGACCTACAAGCTGATCAAATTTGAAGTCTCCAAACCGAACCGTCTAGCGCCACCAATAGGCCAAAGATTCACCCACGTTTATGCTAATAACTTTTGAACCGTAAGTCGTATAAACAAAATTTCACTTCCCACTGATTCCTTGGCTCAAGACGAATCGACCTGACCCTATGACGTCATTTTCCGCCATGCAAATTTTTCCGCCATTTTGAATTTTATGAAAAACCTACTTTTGCTAACTCCTCCGTGGCCGTTTGTCCAAACTTCACGAAATTCGCTCCATATAATCTACTGACTATGCTAAACAAAAGTTATTTCTTGGATTTTTGAATCGTCAAACCGTTATCGAGTTATTCGCGAATGATCCTTACGCAAAACTCGCAAAAATGATTGTAAGGCGATAACTTCGCAACGCTTTAGCCTATGTACACCAAACTTTGTCTATGTTGTAACACCTATGATCTGAGGCTGCGTGCAGTGTTTCGTCGCTCTGCCCCCTAGTGGTCCGGAGATATAAAAAATTGGCAATTTGGCCTGTATTTCCCAAACCGTTTGTCCAAAATTCATAAAATTGGTATCAGCGCGTTTGGAGCATCAAGCCGAGTCAGACCATGTCCATTTTTACTGTGTCGGTCATTTTGGGCGTCGGCCATTTTGATTTATGCCAAAAAATGCTGTATTTCAAACATACTTTACTTTGAAATTCTGAAAGTTGTTGTGCATGTTTGACACCATGCCCTGAAGAGACTCAACAAATTTTACGCCAGCGCCACCTTTTGGTCAAAAGATATAAACGATTTTAGAAAAATGCTAATAACTTTTGCTAGTTTAGCCTATTGTCAAAAATCTCATCCAGTTTTGTTCCTTAGGTCGAGCTGAAAACATAGATATAAAATTTACCATAATTGATTGAACTTCCTGTCTGTCATGTTGAATTGGCTGAAAACCTTACTTTTTCTAACTTCACCCAGGTCGTTTGACTGATTCTCACCAAATTTGAATTGGAACATCCTTAGACCTTGCTGGCAAAAAGGTATTCGTAACGTGTTGATTGCTTTTGCCGTTTTCGATAAGAGCCATGACGATTGTGATGCCGTCGGGTCATGTGGTTTCCGAAGCTCTATCTCTGCAATTGTTTGCCATATTGACACCAAATTTGTTGTGAGTCATCAGTACCAAAGTCTGACCCCAAAACAAAAGTTACTAAGAGCGCCACCTAATGGTTAAAATTCATAAAATTTTGAATAGCGCTCGATTTCGATTTTTTTGAGTCGATTTCATGTCTTTGGTTTAGATTTTGATGGCCTTTCTGCTCACGTTTTGCCTACTGGATGCTTGGCCCCGCATTACTGCTTGCAGTTATATTTATTATTATTATTCTTCTTCTTTCTCTTCTTCTTCCTCTTCCGCCGCAAAGTCAATGGCAGCCCTATGAACCGCTTGAGGAAAAGTAATGAAATTTGGCCCACTCACTGCCAAGCCTCTGCCCTATAAGCTGACCAATTTTGAAGTCTCCAAACCAAACCGTCTAGCGCCACCAATAGGCCAAAGTTGCACCTACGTTTATGCTAATAACTTTTGAACCGTAAGTCGTATAAACAAAATTCCACTTTCCACTGATTCCTTGGCTCAAGCCGAATCGACCTGACACTATGACGTCATTTTCCGCCATGCAAATTTTTCCGCCATTTTGAATTTTATGAAAAAGCTACTTTTGCTAACTCCTCCGTGGCCATTTGTCCAAACTTCAAGAAATTCTCTCCACATCATCTACTGACTATGCCAAACAAAAGGTATTTCTTGGATTTTTGAATCGTCAAATCGTTATCGAATTATTCGCGAATGATCCTTACGCAAAACTCGCAAAAATTATTGTAAGGCTATAACTTTGCAACGCTTTAGCTTATGTACACCAAACTTCGTCTATGTTGTAACACTTGTAATCTGAGGCTGCATGCAGTGTTTCGTCGCTCTGCCCCCTAGTGGTCCGGAGATATAAAAAAATTGGCAATTCGGCCTGTATTTCCCAAACCGTTTGTCCAAAATTCAAAAAATTGGTATCAGCGCGTTTGGAGCATCAAGCCGAGTCGAACCATGTCCATTTTTGCAGTGTCGGCAATTTTGGGCGTCGGCCTTTTTGAATTATCCTAAAAAATGCTATATTTCAAACATGCTTTACTTTAAAAATCTGAAAGTTGTTGTGCATGTTTGACACCATGCCGTAAAGGGACTCAACAAATTTTACGCCAGCGCCACCTTGTGGCCAAAAGATATAAACGATTTTAGAAAAATGCTAATAACTTTTGCTAGTTGAGCCTATTGTCAAAAATCTCATCCAGTTTTGTTCCTTAGGTGGAGCTGAAAACATAGATATAAAATGTACCATAATTGATTGAATTTCCTGTCTGCCATGTTGAATTGACTGAAAACCTTACTTTTTCTAACTCAACCCAGACCATTTGTTCGATTCTCACCAAATTTGAATCTGAACATCCTTAGACCTTGCTGGCACAAAGTTATTCGTAGCATTTTGATTGCTTTTACCGTTTTTAATAAAAGCCATGACGATTGTAATGCCATCTGGTCAAGTGGTGTCCGAAGCTGTATCTCTGCAACCGTTTGCCATATTGACACCAAATTTCTTGTGAGTCATCAGTACCAAAGGCTGACCCCTAATCAAACGTTACTAAGAGTCCCACCTAATGGTCAAAATTCATAAAATTTTAAATAGCGCTCGATTTCGAATTTTGAGTCGATTTCATGTCTTTGGTTTACATTTTGATGGCGCTTCTGCTCACGTTTTGCCTACTGGATGCTTGGCCCCGCATTACTGCTTGCAGTTATATTTATTATTATTCTTCTTCCATTTCGGTCTCGAAGTCAATGGCAGCCGTATGACCCGCTTGCGGGAAAGTTATGAAATTTGGCCCACTTACTGCCAAGCCTCTGACCTATAAGCTGACCAAATTTGAAGTCTCCAAACCAAACCGTCTAGCGCCACCAATAGGCCAAAGTTACACCCACGTTTATGCTAATAACTTTTGAACCGTAAGTCGAATAAACAAAATTCCACTTCCCACTGATTCCTTGGCTCAAGACGAATCGACCAGACCCTATTACGTCATTTTCCGCCATGCAAATTTTTCCGCCATTTTGAATTTTATGAAAAACCAACTTTTGCTAACTCTTCCGTGGCCGTTTGTCCAAACTTCATGAAATTAGCTCCACATCATCTACTGACTATGCCGATTAAAAGTTATTACTTGTATTTTCGATTTGTTAAACCGTTTTTGAATTATTAGCGAATAAACCTTACGCAAAACTCGCCAAAATGATTGTCAGGCTATAACTTCGCAACGCTTTAACCTATGTACACCAAACTTTGTCTATATTGTAACACCTATGATCAGAGGATGCTTGCAGTGTTTCGTCGCTCTGCTCTCTAGTGGTCCGGAGATATAAAAAATTGGCAATTCGGCCTGTATTTCCCAAACCGTTTGTCCAAAATTCATCAAATTGGTATCAGCGCGTTTGGACCATCAAGCCGAGTCGAACCATGACCATTTTTACTGTGTTGGCCATTTTGGGCGTCGGCCATTTTGAGTTATTACAAGAAATGCTTTATTTTAAACATGCTTTACTTTAAAATTCTGAAAGTTGTTGTTCATGTTTGACACCATGCCCTGAAGGGACTCAACAAATTTTACGCCAGCGCCACCTTGTGGTCAAAAGATATAAACGATTTTAGAAAAATGCTAATAACTTTTGCTAGCTTTAGCCTATTGTCAAAAATCTCATCCAGTTTTGTTCCTTAGGTTGAGCTGAGAACATAGATATAAAATTTACCATAATTGATTGAACTTCCTGTCTGCTATGTTGAATTTGCTGAAAACCTTACTTTTTCTAACTCTCTCCAGACCGTTTGACCGATTCTCACCAAATTTGAATCGGAACATCCTTAGACCTTGCTGGCAAAAATTTATTCGTAGCCTGTTGAGTGCTTTTGCCAATTTCGATAAGCGCCATGACGATTGTGATGCAGTCGGGTCAAGTGGTTTCCGAAGCTGTATCTCTGCAACCGTTTGCCATATTGACACCAAATTTGTTGTGAGTCATCAGTACCAAAGGCTGACCCCAAAACAAAAGTTACTAAGAGCGCCACCTTATGGTCAAAATTCATAAAATTGTAAATAGCGCTCAATTCAACTTGTTTTTATGCTACCATGCATTGTGGTGATTTCATATGTCTTTGGTTTACATTTTGATGGTGCTTCTGCTCACGTTTTGCCTACTGGAGGCTTGGCCCCGCATTACTGCTTGCAGTTATATTTATTCTTCCTTCTTCTTCCGTAATGAAGTCAATGGGAGCCTTATGAACCGCTTGCGGGAAAGTTATGAAATTTGGCCCACTGACTGCCAAGCCTCTGACCTACAGTCTGACCAAATTTGAAGTCTCCAAACCAAACCGTCTAGCGCCACCAATAGGCCAAAGTTACACCCACGTTTATGCTAATAACTTTTGAACCGTAAGTCGAATAAACAAAATTCCACTTCCCACTGATTCCTTGGCTCAAGACGAATCGACCTGACCCTATGACGTCATTTTCCGCCATGCTAATTTTTCCGTTATTTTGAATTTTATGAAAAACCTACTTTTGCTAACTTCTCCGTGGCCGTTTGTCCAAAATTCATGAAATTCGCTCCACATCATCTATTGACTATGCCAAACAAAAGTTATTACTTGGATTTTCGATTCGTTAAACCGTTTTTGAATTATTAGCGAATAAACCTTACGCAAAACTCGCCAAAATGATTGTCAGGCTATAACTTCGCAACGCTTTAACCTATGTACACCAAACTTTGTCTATGTTGTAACACCTATGATCAGAGGATGCTTGCAGTGTTTCGTCGCTCTGCCCTCTAGTGGTCCGGAGATATAAAAAATTGGCAATTCGGCCTGTATTTCCCAAACCGTTTGACCAAAATTCATCAAATTGGTATCAGCGCGTTTGGACCATCAAGCCGAGTCGAACCATGACCATTTTTACTGTGTCGGCCATTTTGGGCGTCGGCCATTTTGAGTTATACCAAGAAATGCTTTATTTCAAATATGCTTTACTTTAAAATTCTGAAAGTTGTTGTGCATGTTTGACTTCATGCCCTGAAGGGACTCAACAAATTTTACGCCAGTGCCATCTAGTGGTCAAAAGATATAAACAATTTTAGAAAAATGTTAATAACTTTTGCTAGCTTTAGCCTATTGCCAAAAATCTCATCCAGTTTTGTTCCTTAGGTTGAGCTGAAAACATACATATAAAATTTACCATAATTGATTGAATTTCCTGTCTGCCATGTTGAAATGGCTGAAAACCTTACCTTTTCTGACTCCACCTAGACCGTTTGTCCGTTTCTCACCAAATTTGAATCGGAAGATCCTTAGACCTTGCTGGCAAAAAGTTATTTGTAGCGTATTGATTGCTTTTACAGTTTTCAATAAAAGCCATGACGATTGTGATGCTGTCGGGTGAAGTGGTTTCCGAAGCTGTATCTCTGCAACCGTTTGCCATATTGACACGAAATTTCTTGTGAGTCATCAGTACCAAAGGCTGACCCCAAAACAAAAGTTACTAAGAGCGCCACCTAATGGTCAAAATTCATAAAATTTTGAATAGCGCTCGATTTCGATTTTTTGAGTCGATTTCATGTCTTTGGTTTACATTTCGATGGTACTTTTGCTCACGTTTTGCCTACCGGATGCTTGGCCCCGCATTACTGCTTGCAGTTATTAGGGGCCAAGCAGCAAAGCTGCGAAGGCACCTATTGTGTTTGTTCCGTTTCTTCCTATTATTATTCTTCCTTCTTCTTCCTCTTCCGTAATGAAGTCAATGGGAGCCGTATGAACCGTTTGCGGGAAAGTTATGAAATTTGGCCCACTGACTGTTAAGCCTCTGACCTACAATCTGACCAAATTTAAAAGTCACCAAACCAAACCGTCTAGCGCCACCAATAGGCCAAAATTACACCTACGTTTATGCTAATAACTTTCGAACCGTAAGTCGAATAAACAAAATTCCACTTCCCACTGATTCCTTGGCTTAAGACGAATCGAACTGACCCTATGACGTCATTTTCCGCCATGCAAATTTTTCCGCCATTTTGAATTTTTTGAAAAACCTACTTTTGCTATCTTCTCCGTGGCCGTTTGTTTAAACTTCACAAAATTCGCTCCACATCATCTACTGACTATGCCAAACAAAAGTTATTTCTTCGATTTTTGAATAGTCAAACCGTTATCGAATTATTCACGAATGATCCTTACGCAAAACTTGCAAAAATTATTGTAAGGCTATAACTTCGCAACGCTTTAGCCAATGTACACCAAACTTTGTCAATGTTGTAACGCCTATGATCTGAGGCTGCATGCAGTGTTTCATCGCTCTGCCCCCTAGTGGTCCGGAGATATAAAAAATTGGCAATTCGGCCTGTATTTCCCAAACCGTTTGTCCAAAATTCATAAAATTGGTATCAGCTCGTTTGAAGCATCAAGCCGAGTCGAACCATGTCCATTTTTACTGTGTCGGCCATTTTGGGTGTCGGCCATTTTGAATTATGCCAAAAAATGCTGTATTTCAAACATGCTTTACTTTGAAATTCTGAAAGTTGTTGTGCATGTTTGACACCATGCCCTGGAGGGACTCAACAAATTTTACACCAGCGCCACCTTGTGGTCAAAAGATATAAACGATTTTAGAAAAATGCTAATAACTTTTGCTAGCTTTAGCCTATTGCCAACAATCTCATCCAGTTTTGTTCCTTAGGTTGAGCTGAAAACATAGATATAAAATTTACCATAATTGATTGAACTTCCTGTCTGCCATGTTGAATTGGCTGAAAACCATACTTTTTCTAACTTCACCCAGACCGTTTGTCCGATTCTCACCAAATTTGAATTGGAACATCCTTATACCTTGCTGGCAAAAAGTTATTCGTAGCGTGTTGATTGCTTTCACTGTTTTCAATAAGAGCCATGACGATTGTGATGCCGTCGGGTCATGTGGTTTCCGAAACTCTATCTCTGCAATTGTTTGCCATATTGACACCAAATTTGTTGTGAGTCATCAGTACCAAAGGCTGACCCCAAAACAAAAGTAAGTAAGAGCACCACCTAATGGTCAAAATTATAAAATTTTAAATTTAAAATTTTAGATTTAAATTTTTTGAGTCAATTTCATGTCTTTGGTTTACATTTTGATGGCGCTTCTGCTCATGTTTTGCCTACTGGATGCTTGGCCCCGCATTACTGCTTGCAGTTATATTTATTATTATTAGGGGCCAAGCAGCAAAGCTGCGAAGGCACCTATTGTGTTTGTTCCGTTTCTTCCTATTATTATTATTATTCCTCCTTCTTCTTCTTCTTCTTCTTCTTCCGTAATGAAGTCAATGGGAGCCTTATGAACCGTTTGCGGGAAAGTTATGAAATTTGGCCCACTTACTGCCAAGCCTCTGACCTACAAGCTGATCAAATTTGAAGTCTCCAAACCGAACCGTCTAGCGCCACCAATAGGCCAAAGTTTCACCCACGTTTATGCTAATAACTTTTGAACCGTAAGTCGTATAAACAAAATTTCACTTCCCACTGATTCCTTGGCTCAAGACGAATCGACCTGACCCTATGACGTCATTTTCCGCCATGCAAATTTTTCCGCCATTTTGAATTTTATGAAAAACCTACTTTTGCTAACTCCTCCGTGGCCGTTTGTCCAAACTTCACGAAATTCGCTCGACATAATCTACTGACTATGCCAAACAAAAGTTATTTCTTGGATTTTTGACTCGTCAAACCGTTATTGAATTATTCGCGAATTATCCTTACGCAAAAACTCACAAAAAAGATTGTAAGGCTATTACTTCGCAACGCTTTAGCCTATTTGCACCACACTTTGTCTATGTTGTAACACCTATGATCTGAGGCTGCATGCAGTGTTTCGTCGCGCTGCCCCCTAGTGGTCCGGAGATATAAAAAATTGGCAATTCGGCCTGTATTTCCCAAACCGCTTGTCCAAAATTCATAAAATTGGTATCAGCGCGTTTGGAGCATCAAGCCGAGTCGGACCATGTCCATTTTTACTGTGTCGGCCATTTTGGGCGTCGCCCATTTTGATTTATGCCAAAAAATGCTGTATTTCAAACATACTTTACTTTGAAATTCTGAAAGTTGTTGTGCATGTTTGACACCATGCCCTGAAGAGACTCACCAAATTTTACGCCAGCGCCACCTTTTGGTCAAAAGATATAAACGATTTTAGAAAAATGCTAATAACTTTTGCTAGTTTAGCCTATTGTCAAAAATCTCATCCAGTTTTGTTCCTTAGGTCGAGCTGAAAACATAGATATAAAATTTACCATAATTGATTGAACTTCCTGTCTGTCATGTTGAATTGGCTGAAAACCTTACTTTTTCTAACTCCACCCAGGCCGCTTGACTGATTCTCACCAAATTTGAATTGGAACATCCTTAGACCTTGCTGGCAAAAAGGTATTCGTAACGTGTTGATTGCTTTTGCCGTTTGCGATAAGAGCCATGACGATTGTGATGCCGTCGGGTCATGTGGTTTCCGAAGCTCTATCTCTGCAATTGTTTGCCATATTGACACCAAATTTGTTGTGAGTCATCAGTACCAAAGGCTGACCCCAAAACAAAAGTTACTAAGAGCGCCACCTAATGGTTAAAATTCATAAAATTTTGAATAGCGCTCGATTTCGATTTTTTTGAGTCGATTTTATGTCTTTGGTTTAGATTTTGATGGCCTTGATTGCTTGACGGCCTTTCTGCTCACGTTTTGCCTACTGGATGCTTGGCCCCGCATTACTGCTTGCAGTTATATTTATTATTATTCCTCCTTCTTCTTCTTCTTCTTCTTCTTCTTCTTCTTCTTCCGTAATGAAGTCAATGAGAGCCGTATGAACCGTTTGCGGGAAAGTTATGAAATTTGGCCCACTGACTGCCAAGCTTCTGACCTACAATCTGACCAATTTTGAAGTCTCCAAACCAAACCATCTAGCGCCACCAATAGGCCAAAGTTACACCCACGTTTATGCTAATAACTTTTGAACCGTAAGTCGAATAAACAAAATTCCACTTTCCACTGATTCCTTGGCTCAAGCCGAATCGACCTGACCCTATGACGTCATTTTCCGTCATGCAAATTTTTCCGCCATTTTGAATTTTATGGAAAACCTACTTTTGCTAACTCCTCCGTGGCCGTTTGTCCAAACTTCACGAAATTCGCTCCACATCATCTACTGACTATGCCAAACAAAAGTTATTTCTTGGATTTTTGAATCGTCAAACCGTTATTGAATTATTCGCAAATGATCCTTACGCAAAACTCGCAAAAATGATTGTAAGGCAATAACTTCGCAACGCTTTAGCCTATGTACACCAAACTTTGTCTATGTTGTAACACCTATGATCTGAGGCTGCATGCAGTGTTTCGTCGCTCTGCCCCCTAGTGGTCCGGAGATATAAAAAATTGGCAATTCGGCCTGTATTTCCCAAACCGTTTGTCCAAAATTCATAAAATTGGTATCAGCGCGTTTGGAGCATCAAGCCGAGTCGAACCATGTCCATTTTTACTGTGTCGGCCATTTTGGGCGTCGGCCATTTTCAATTATGCTAAAAAATGCTGTATTTCAAACATACTTTACTTTGAAATTCTGAAAGTTGTTGTGAATGTTTGACACCATGCTCTGAAGGGACTCAACAAATTTTACGCCAGTGCCACCTTGTGGCCAAAAGATATAAACGATTTTAGAAAAATGCTAATAACTTTTGCTAGTTTAGCCTATTGTGAAAAATCTCATCCAGTTTTGTTTCTTAGGTGGAACTGAAAACATAGATATAAAATTTTTCATAATTGATTGAACTTCCTGTCTGCCATGTTGAATTGGCTGAAAACCTTACTTTTTCTAACTCCACCCAGACCGTTAATCCGATTCTCACCAAATTAGAATAGGATCATCCTTAGACCTTGCTGGCAAAAAGTTATTTGTATTGTGTTGATTGCAGTTTTGGATTTCGATAAGAACCATGACGATTGTGATGCCGTCGGGTCAAGCGGTTTCTGAAGCTGTATCTCTGCAACCGTTTGCCATATTGACACCAAATTTGTTGTGAGTCATCAGTACCAAAGGCTGACCCCAAAACAAAACTTACTAAAAGCGCCACCTAATGGTCAAAATTCATAAAATTTTAGATAGCGCTCAATTCAACTTGTTTTTATGCTACTCTGCCTTGAGGTGATTTCATATGTCTTTGGTTTACATTTTGATGGTACTTCTAATCACGTTTTGCCTACCGGATGCTTGGCCCCGCATTACTGCTTGCAGTTATATTTATTATTAGGGGCCAAGCCACCGAAGGTGCGATGGCACCTATTGTATCTGTTGGCGTTCTTATTATTATTATTCCGCCATTGAAGTCAATGGCAGCCCTATGAACCGATTGCGGGAAAGTTATGAAATTTGGCCCAAGGAATCAAATGGTCATCATAAGAAATCTGACCCAATCTGGACCCTCTAACTCAAACTCTATAGCGCCACCACTAGTCCAAAGTTTCACATATGTAAATGCCAATAACTCAAGAATTCTATGGTGTAAAAACAAAATTCTTTTTGCCACTGATTCCATGGCTCATGATGATTCCAATGAACTCAAGGATGTCATGTTCCAATTATCCAATTAGCCGCCATTTTGAATAATCATCACTTTTTCAAACTCCTCCAAGACCTTTCATCCAATTCCCATGAAACTCATGCAATATCATCTACAGACCCTATTGACCAAAAGTTATCAAAAGAATTTTGTTTGGTCACATGGTTTTAGAGAAATTAATGAATAAACAAAATATAAAACTGGCAAAAGTGTCCATATGGCTATATCTCTTAAACGGTTCCGTGGATTGAGACCAAATTTGCTGTGTGTGTTATAAGAGTCATGTCTAGAGGTTGCCTGTTGAGTTTCAACTCAGTGCCATCTAGTGGTCAGGAGATACGAAAAATTTATTTTTTGGCTAACAACTTCATATCACTTTGTCCAAAATTCATGAAATTGATCTTAAGGTGTTCAGGGCATCATACCGAGTCGGTACGTATGCATTTTTACTAGGTCAGCCATTTTGTTTTTTGTCAAAAATTTATGTTTTGTCCAAATGCCTTATAAACACCCTGCAGGAAAATTACAAAATTTGGCACAAAACACTGATACAGTTGGTCATTATAAGTAATCTGACCCAATCCCGAGCTTCAAGGTCATACTCTATAGCGCCACCACTAGTCCAAAGTTTCACAAACGTTAATGCGAATAACTCATGAAATGTGTGGTCTAAGGACAAAATTCTTTTTGCAACTGATTCAATGGTCAATGGCAATTTAAAAGAACACCATGACGTCATGTTCCAATTATCCAATTAGCCGCCATTTTGAATAATCAAAACTGCAACTTTTTCAAACTCCTTCTAGACCGTTCTACCAATTCTCATGAAACTCATGCAGTATCATCTACAGACCCTATTGAGCAAAAGTTATCAAAAGAGATTTATTTAGTCTTATGGTTTTAGAGAAATGAAAGAATAAATAAAATAGAAAACTAGCAAAAGTGGCCATATGGATATATCTCTAAAACCGTTCCGTGGATTGAGACCAAATTTCCCGTCTGTCATGATAGTCATGTCCTGAGGTTGCCTGTTGAGTTTCAACTCAGTGCCCCCTAGTGGTCAGGAGATACAAAAAATGTCTTTTTTGGCTAATAACTTCATATCACTTTGTCCAAAAATCATGAAGTTGGTCTTAAAGTGTTCACGGCATCATTCCGAGTCGGTACATGTGCATTTTTACTAGGTCAGCCATTTTTGAAGTCAGCCATTTAGTTTTTTGTCAAAAATTAACGTTTTGTCCAAATGCCTTATGAACACCTTGCAGGAAAATTATAAAATTTGACACGCTGATACAGTTGGCTATTATAAGTACTCTGACCCAATCTAGAGTTTCTAGGTCATACTCTATAGCGCCACCACTAGTCCAAAGTTTCACAAACGTTAATGCGAATATCTCATGAAATGTGTGGTCTCAGGACAAAATTCTTTTTGCAACTGATTCAATGTTCAATGGCAATTTCAAAGAACACCATGACGTCATGTTCCAATTATCCAATTAGCTGCTATTTTGAATAATCAAAACTGCAACTTTTTCGAACTCCTTCTAGACCGTTCCTCCAATTCCCATGAAACTCATGCAGTATCATCTACAGCCCCTGTAGAGCAAAAGTTATCAAAAGAAATTTATTTGGTCTAATGGTTTTAGAGAAATGAAAGAATAAATAAAATAGAAAACTAGCAAAAGTGGCCATATGAATAAATCTCTAAAACAGTTCCGTGGATTGAGACCAAATTTGCCATGTGTCATGATAGTGATATCCTGAGGTTGTATGTTGAGTTTCATTTTAGTGCCCCCTAGTGGTCAGGAGATACAAAAAGTGTATTTTTGGCTAATAACTTTAAGACCAAGTTTATGATTTTTAGACGAAGTGATATAAAGTGTTCAGGTCATCATACCAAGTCAGGTCATGTAAATTTTTACTAAGTCAGCCATTTTGGATGTTAGCCATTTTTTTTTTTTTGCAAAAATTTATGTTTTGTCCAAATATCTTATGAACCCCTTACAGGAAATGTAAAAAATTTGGCACTCTGATACAGTTGGCCATAATAAGTACTCTGAACCAATTTGGAGTTTTTAGGTCATACTTTATGAGATACGAAAAAAGATATTTTTTTTTCAAAATCCGAAATTTTGTTTTAATATTTTTGAAGCATCGTGCTGAGTCAGTTTCTTTGAATGTTTACTATGTTAGTCAATTAGATGTCAGCCATATACTTTTTTTTTGCTCACATGTACAGCAGATCTCTCCATGAAACTTAAAATACCTTTTTTGTTTCTTTTCAGCCTTTGTTCATCTTTTTCCCCTTCTTCATTCTGATGGCCGCTTGGCCCCGTATCACTGCTTGCAGTTATATTTATTATTATTATTATTCCGCCATTGAAGTCAATGGCAGCCCTATGAACCGATTGCGGGAAAGTTATGAAATTTGGCCCAAGGATTCAAATGGTCATCATAAGAAATCTGACCAAATCTGGACCCTCTAACTCAAACTCTATAGCGCCACCACTAGTCCAAAGTTTCACATATGTAAATGCCAATAACTCAAGAATTCTATGGTGTAAAAACAAAATTCTTTTTGCCACTGATTCCATGGCTCATGATGATTCTAATGATCTCAATGATCTCATGTTCCAATTATCCAATTAGCCGCCATTTTGAATAATTAAAATTGCAACTTTTTCGAACTCCTCCTAGACCGTTCATCCAGTTCCCATAAAACTCATGCAGTATCATCTACAGACGCTATTGAGCAAAAGTTATCAAAAGAAATTTATTTGGTCTAATGGTTTTAGAGAAATTAACGAATAAATAAAATATAAAACTAGCAAAAGTGGCCATGTGGCTATATCTCTTAAACCATTCGGTGGATTGAGACCAAATTTGCTGTGTGTTATAAGAGTCGTGTTCTGAGGTTGCCTGCTGAGTTTCAACTCAGTGCCCCCTAGTGCTCAGGAGATACAAAAAATGTCTTTTTTGGCTAATAACTTCATATCACTTTGTCCAAAATTCATATATTTGGTCTTAAAGTGTTCAGGGTATCATAACGAGTCGGTACATGTGCATTTTTACTAGGTCAGCAATTTTTGAAGTCAGCCATTTTGTTTTTTGTAAAAAATTAATGTTTTGTCCAAATGACTTATGAACACCTTGCAAGAAAATTATAAAATTTGACACGCTGATACAGTTGGCTATTATAAGTACTATGACCCAATCTAGAGTTTCTAGGTCATACTCTATAGCGCCACCACTAGTCCAAAGTTTCACAAACGTTAATGCAAATAACTCATGAAATGTGTGGTCTAAGGACAAAATTCTTTTTGCAACTGATTCCATGGTCAACATAAATTTTAACGAACACCAATGATGTCTTGTTCCAATTATCCAATTAGCCGCCATTTTGAATAAACAAAACTGCAACTTTTTCGAACTCCTTCTAGACAGTTCATCCAATTCCCATGAAAGTCATGCAGTTTCATCTACAGACCCAATTGAGCAAAAGTTATCAAAAGAAATTTATTTGGTCTAATGGTTTTAGA
>SRMA01024081.1:0-20850 GCA_007224835.1 Danionella cerebrum | reverse complement strand
CAGTCTCCCATGTGAAGGACAGCAACGCTACCACTATACTATCCTTGGATTGGTCTGGATGTCTTGGCAAAGATTGTTGTTAGGATTTTTTTTTTGTTACTGCTGCCTTTATAGTCAACAAATAAAAGCATAAAATTAATGTATTTTAAATAACTAGTTCAAATTATATTTGAACAATATAATTATAATATAAACACACAAACCAATCCAAGGATAGTATAGTGGTAGCGCTGCTGTCCTTCACATGGGAGACTGGGGTTCGAATCTTGGTTGGGACATACAACAACACGAATGCTATGGCAAGCATTTTGGTTTCGTTTAAAAATGGTCATACATATACGTATAGTGGGAATATATGTATAGTATGGTTGGATATACCATACGTAGGATAGTACAGTGGTAATGCTGCTGTCCTTCACATGGGAGACCGAGGTTCGAATCCTACGACATGACAACACAAATGCTATGGCAAGGGGGAGCCGTAGGTGAGTGGGCAGGGGGCAGTGGGCCATATAATTATATATGAATATAATTATTAAGATAATTATTAAGCAACAATAAAATGCTTGCCACAGCATTCGTGTTATCGTATGTGTCAACCAGGATTCGAACCCCGGTCTCCCATGTGAAGGACGACAGCAAAACAACTGCACTATATCCTACATTTAGAAAATCCCACCATACTATACATATATTACCACTATATGTACGACCATTTTAAGCAACAATAAAATGCTTACCATAGCATTCATGTTGTCGTATGCCCCATCCAGGATTCGAACCCCGGTCTCCCATGTGAAGGACGGCAGCATCACCACTATACCATATCCTACATATAGTATATCCCACCACACTATAGATATATTACCACTATACTTATATGTATGACCATTTTTAAACGAAACCATAATGCTTGCCATAGCATTCGTGTTGTTGTATGTCCAATCAAATTTCGTTATTCAAATTAGGTAATTAAGCAGCTGCCTCCAACTGCCACTTTTTGAATCGAGGAGACATTTCTCAGTTTTGACTATGCCTAAACAATTAAACATTATAGAAGAACCGTAAGACATAACGAGATGATTCTTTCTTTGTGAGAAACAGAAGACCTCAATAAAGATTTTGATGTACATTTTTTAACGATACGTGAGAAAATTCTAGGAGTTATGGCGAGTTAGAAAAAGCCTTAATTTAAAACTTTGAAGCATCATTTTCTGGGTGAAATGCATTGATCTTAATGGAGCAATTTGCTTCCCTCGTTAAGGTTTAGCCCTCCTAGTTTAAAAACCGTAGGTCATATGAAAGGAACAACTGCATCTTTGGAAAGAGGACAAATTTCTCTACTACTTTATTATAAATTTTGTCATTCATTTGATTCTGTGCAACTGCTCATTTCTGAGAAATCCATACCTCCAAACAAATAAGGATTACGAAAGAAGGACAAGACACATTAAAATATTTCCTTTACTGTTAGAATCACAAGATTTTAAGGAAGAGAATGGTGTAAATTTTGTGAAGCTGTGATAAAGTTTGAATGATTTATGGTGAGTTAGAAGTAGCCTGCCATTGAGATTTTAAACAGAGTCCACCAGAATTTTTGAATGGAGGTGAATGGAGCAATCTGTGTTTCCCTTACCATTATATTAGGGGGGGGGCACCCCGCCCCCCCCACCCCCCTTGAAGGTCAAGTTAATTTTATTTCCGTCGAATAACGACAGAAGTAATTTATATATAACAGGTCTTTGCTTTTTTCTTTTATTAAACTAAATAGCATTATGTTATTTATACGATGGCATGTAATTTCTGTCTCAACGTTTGCGCGTTTACAATTGTCCTCCGTATCGCGCACGGCGGAGTTCCGCCCCGATGCGCGCGCACCGCGGAGTTCCGCTCCGATGCACGTGCACACACACACACCCATCAGCGGACAGAGACCGCGCGTCTGAGAGAATGTCACAGCAGGCAAAAATATCCGCGTTTTTTAAACGCTCCCAAGGTGGTGACGATGACAGCACGTGTTCTGCTGCGAGCAGCAGCCGGTGTAGCTTTCCTACTCCGAATCAAAGTACAGAAAAGAGCCCAAGTGCTGCATGTCCTGCCCCTGACAAGCAGCAAAAGTCTAGCCACCACAGAACGACAGGTTTTGACCCAGCTTGGCTGTCAGAGGCTAAATACTCCCCAAGGCTATGATCCTAGGGGAAACACTGTTTTGAATATTACATGTTTAAGTTAAAATGAATTGATGGCCAGATTTTGATTTCTTGAGATTTACACTTTCCTGATTTTAACACAAAACCAAATGTAATGGTGTACAAAAGCCCCAAAGTCTGTTCATACTTTAAAGTTGGATTTGTAGGTAACGTCACAAAGTGATTGACAATATTGGACTTGTGGATGGGTTTAAACAAATCACAGTTTTTATCAGAGAAGCTGTTGGTTGGGTTTTCTGTGGTTACAACAGTACTGTGTTTAATGGAGGAGCATAGGGCGTCAACATCACTCCTCTACCTCCCCTTGTCTTTCACCCTCCATGGAGAGGGCTGCTGGGTGCATTTAGCATTTTATATACAAGATTTGCTTTCACGCTGAAGTGCTGTTAAATTAATTGTTACATTTAATCAATATTTGTTAAAAGTGTCCATGTTGCCACCCCAGCTCATCTAGAGTGAACACCAGGGTGCAGGCTTTTAACGACTGCTTTTGTTTCTGTAGGTAAAGCAAAGAGCCGATGAATGCGTCCGAGCCTTGGACATCCTCTTTGACATCCATTCAGGAAAACCTGTGGAGAATGTCTTACAGAGCAACTTTGATTTCTCTACAATGGAGGTGAATAATACAATGATGATGTAAATGCATGACATTGAAATATTGTGAAATCATTTTCTCTCTCTTTTAGAACTGCATGGACTTGTGTAGGATAGTGGTGATGGGTCATTCTTTCGGAGGAGCGACAGTGATCGAGTGTTTGTGCAAGGATGTCAGATTTAAGTATGTTTCATGAACGTTGTTTATAGTACACGCTACAGAAAGGGAGGCTGATGCATTACATTCATCTCGCCCGCAGGTGTGGTGTGGCCTTGGACACCTGGATGTTTCCTCTGGATGAAGAGATCTACCCGCGAGTGAAGCAGCCGATCTTCTTCATCAACTCTGAGAAATTCCAGTGGATTGGAAATATCATCCGCATGAAGAAGTTGGACTCTGCCATCTTTCCCAGAAAAATGATAACCATCAAGTTTGTGATTATTTTAGCGATAACATTGCATGAATTTAAATTATGCATCTTTTAATGTAACCTGATGTTTCTTAGGGGCACTGTCCATCAGAGCTTTCCAGATTTCACTTTTCTGACGGGGAACTGGCTTGGGCGGCTCATGAAGCTAAAAGGAGACATTGATCCACACATAGCTCTGGATCTTTGCAACAAAGCGTCTTTGGCCTTTCTTCAGCGTCATTTAGGTGAGGATGTGTGCAGTACAAGTAGAACTGTTTAACTAACTCCGGTAATTAAAGTTTTCTACAATTATTTTTTTTTTTTAAATGCCATGGAGTTTGAATTTGTAATAGTAATTTTACTAGTTCAGTATACCGTTAATTTGCATCGTGACGTATTTGGTTAGCATGGAATGTGTACTAGGGGAGCTAATCCATGAAAAAGCTCCAGAGCAAGGTAGTGCCCAGTAATCCCAGTGTCGAGAAGTGGAAATTGTTTTTTTTTCTCTCTCTCATCGTCAACAGAGAATTTACTGGAGTTAGTTTTAAGTTAAGTGAATGCAGTTTCCGTATTTTCCGCGGTATAAGACGCACCCAATTTTAAATGAGGAAGATCTAGAAAAAAAAAGATTCTGAACCAAATACTGTAGTAAAATATTTAATATCAACTGTGTAAAAGTTAACAGCAGTTTAAGAACAATTATATGCCAAACATGTAACATGAACAGTCAGTAAACAGTAAAATTAACAAAAAAGGCTGTAATGTTTCATACCTGCTCCTTACGATCCGAGCAGAGATGGGCGATGACGTCAGCGCAATGGCTCCAGAGGGTGATGGGAATTTTCCTATATAATACTACCATCTAGTGGTCATTTAGAGAAATGTAACTTAAGAGACACGTCATACTTCAGTCCTGCCCTTCTTCCAGCGCTTGTCTTACTTTAAGAGGCTGGAGGTTCTTTTCCAATGCGGATAACACGTGTGTAGGAAATGCATTGAGACTGCTAAATCTTTACAATAAATAGCCGCATTTGCTGTGTTTATCAATTGAGAAGGTATATTTTTACCATAACAAGAGCTAGGCCGAAGCCGTGGCCTCTCTTACGCCTCCCCTACGGCCGTAACCGCCCTCGCTCCGCGGCGTTCTGCATTTGCCGTATAAGACGCACCAACTTTTCCCCCTCAGTTTTGGGGAAGAAAAAGTGTGTCATATACGGCGAAAAATACGGTAATTAATGTCCTGGCTGCGCCCAAATTTTACATCAAAATGCCAAATGTTAATGCAATATACAGTGGTACCCCGAGATATGAAACTAATCCGTTCCAAGGTGACATTTCGTATATTAAATCAAGTTTTACATGTAAAACGCCTAATTCGTGCACAGGCTCTAGATAGATGAAGTAGATGAAAAAATGGAAAACCAGAGAATATCCTTAAATCTACACATTGTTAATGATAATAAAACAGAAAAAACAGGCAAAATACATATGTACACAAATAACTTGAGTGAAGTGATGTGTCCGAGGAGGTGGGACGGATGGCAGAAAACATTACGGCGCTACGTATGAAAGAACTTTTTCAAGATATTTCACGAATTACTAACACAAACACGGTTTCAAGCACGAGCGCAGACAGATGGAGACGTGTCACTGGGTTTCTCCAGCTTGCGCTACAGAACAGCACTTTCCACGTTATAAATGCTTTTTCTTTTACGACACCTTGACATTTGTTATTGCACATTATTGGTAATCTTTACATAATGTTTCACTGAGTTGTTGAAGTGTGTCAACACCCAGAAGCGTACCGTGACATCAAGCGTAAAATACGTCTCTCGAACTTTTCTTTGCATCTCAAAGCAAAAAATTTCACGCTAGACATCTCATATCTAGAACATTTCGTAATTCAAAGCATTCGTATCTCGGAGTACCACTGTATTAATAGATCAGGGAAGGATTGATGTTACTATTATTCAGCAAGGTAGAAATAAAAATAGTTCTAAAACTAAATTTAGTTGTCTAACGCAAAAAACAGTGTCCAGGACAAGATACATACAATAATCCGGTCTGGCTTGACGGCAGAGATCCAAATGGGTATACCGCTCTATTCTGCTAAGGCGAGAGCATAAAATGCTAAGACTTGTAGGAGATTGATCTCGAGACAGGGAATAACACAGGAAAACTTAAGGACCATGATGAAGAGCGTACTTTCACAATAACAGTCGGTCCCGGAACACAACGTTTAAAATGGAATCACTCAATGCATGAATTGTGGACCATTGTGCATGGTAACTCATGTCTGTGGATCATGTACTGGTAAGATCTGTATACCAGCCTTGGAAGACTTGACAGTCATTGGTTAAAGAGGATTTTCAAATATTTATATTTTGAGCTATTTCTGATTGTTTCTAGACTTGTTGAATTTCGGAGTATTGAAAAGTTTGAGATTTGTGCATGTCGACGGCTAGTAAACTATTAGTAGCAGCTCAGAGGTGGACTTTTGGTTTGTTTGTAGGGAGATTGAAAAGGATCCTTCTACACAACACACTTATATTTGTTTCCCTCTAGGTTTGGACAGACACTTCAATCAATGGGATCCTTTAATTGAAGGAAAAGATGACAATCTGATTCCAGGAACCAACATTACCATCCCACAGTCAGCCATTTGATCAACAATGATATTAATAACATGGTGAATTTAGCCACTAAAGCATTTTTTTTTTAAACTTTAAATGAAAGTAAATATGGATCTGCAGTGTATAGTATTTTTATAATCCGTCTTAAATAGTGATTTAATATTAAAGGCAAAATCAATATTTGCGAAAGAAGCAAGGTACCAGTCACATACTTCCCACAATTGTGCAATAGATTTGTTTTTGAAACAAACACTACAGTCATTGTCCTAAGCCTTTATTTTTTTAATGATGTTTTTGTGTATATATGCGATTTTCAATATTGTATTCAAATCGAACTCTGCAGTTAAATATGTTTGTTATCAAGTTGTTTATTAAATTTGTGATTTTGATTTTATTGCTCACTGAAATCAGTTGTACAATTACTGTGGATATTAAATATAAAAAATACAAACTTGAGAAATTGTTTGTATTTGACTATTTATTGAACAGATTTTTTTACATTTCTTACTTGTACAAAAAAAGATTTTGAATATTTCAAACAATACTTTTAACAAGTACAATAAATATGTACTGCATATTTATTACAGAAACTTCCAACCTACGAGTTAAGAGTTCACCACAAGTGTGAAGATTAGTTGACAACCCTCACCTATTATATTTGAACTGAACAAAGCCTCAAAGAATAGGAATGAATGATCAGAAATGCTTAAAGCTGCAAACCATAACAAAAAATATCAGCAGTTCCAATGGAATCCCCCCAAAAAATTTCCTAGAATTGAACTAACGGTTTCTAATCACGCTTTTCTTCCTCGCTCTCTGGCTCAGACATTTTTACATCAGATTTACTCAAAACGCCAATAAAAATAACATCAGAGGTATCCTCAACTTTCAGGGTCAGATGAGTGACTTGCGAACACTCATTGGTGTAGTCCGACCCGTTTTGCTTGTCATTTGAGCCTGTAAATAAGGGGATGCCTAAGACAAATGGGCTTTTTCTTTTAAAAGCACACTTAGATGACTTACCCGTAGACTCTAGAGAATCCGCGAGGCTTTCAGACACCAGTGCATCTCCCTGAAGCTAAACATGGAACACAAACATGTATCAATTAAACAGAAACCAGCACAATTCTCAGGTAAATAAATAATCTAATACCGTTCCATCAGATGCCGTGTCGGATTCTGCCCCGTCATCACTGGTCAGAACAATCAGATCTCCAGTAACATCTACAGGAATAAAACATTTTAATTCTATATGGAAGGTTGTATTTTTGGTGAAATTCCTGAATGTGGAAGGGTTTCTGCAGGTTTCACCATTAAGAATAGAAAGCTAATTTAATTGAATGTGAGATTTTTTTAAGGCCTAAAATTTGAAGGGTTATATTTTAGACTTGTTTAGCAGAAACCCTGAATAAAGCAAGAACATACCATCACACTCTTCCGTTGGAACGCTGGTCCTACGGAAGTGCTTTCCCTGCAAAAATATTGATGCAAACATTCAGACAGTGGAAGATGAGGGTCTTACAAATGAGGAAAGCCAAGAAAAAGAAAACCTGTTCATTGGGAGGCAAAGCCAGAAAATCCATCAGCAAGTCCACTCCAGCACTCACTGCGGCAAAAATCAACGTGAGGTCAGAATCAAATATTTAAAATATATTCTAAATTATTTCTAATTAATAATTTTACAGGTTGTTACCTTTAGCTGTGTTCATTTCTACTTGAGGCTCCTTAGTGTCTCTCTTTTCAGACTAGAAAAAAAGACAAAAGACATCTCTATAATAATCTGAAGATGGTAGTAACTTGTAAAATTTGGATGAGGATTAGAGGTTAATAGTTAGTTCTCTTACACTCTGTTTTTGAACAAGATCACCTACTTGAGGAACTTCCTCCAATAAATCTTCAGCTTGAAAAGAAAAAGTTAATGTTTACTGTCATATGTAAGATAATCAAAGCAGCATTTTATTAATGGAATTTGAAGAAAGGTTAGAATATTAGTTTCCAATTAAACAAAACATTGCAAGTTTATTCTTAATAAAGCGGATCCTGAAATCTTTTTCATCTTCTCAAAGCATCATATGGATCTAGTATTTAACAGAGCTGATACCAATTTCACAATTTGGAATTGTAAGCTGTCCCAACGAATAGTACTTTTTCAGAGTACAAGTGCTACAAATTCCCAAATATTGCGATTATTTTAGAAGAACCTACTAGACAAATTAATGATCAACTAAAAAGTTATTAATTTAACTCATCCATATATCGATTCATGTGCAAAAAATACCAGCAGACTTCAAGACAGACCAAGAGAAATGCAAATGAAATCTAATTTGAATTAGATCACTTTCAAATGTATGCAATTCAAATGTTAAACTAATTTTCATTCATTTGTTTGAAAATGTTTGTGGTCACAGTTTCGTTACATGATAAGTCGTTACGTGTCCTGGAAACTGCCAAAAACCCTGATAATGTAATATATAAACCAGGGCTCTAGAGTGCGACCAATTTGGTCGCATATGCGACCTAATTTCTCAATGGTGCGACTAAAAAAAAAAAAAATCAAAGGTTGCACCGGTGCGACCCGTCGTTCGAGGGGAAAAAAACGAAACTCCGTGAGTCTCCTTGTTGTCCCACATTAGGCCCATATCGTGGTCTAAACCAATCAGAGATAGTGAAGAGCGTATCCCGTCCCACCCCCCCTCTGATTGGCCGTGGTCCAGATATTCCTGTATGTGTGTGAACGTACGTTTGAAAATGCATGTGATGCAGTCAGAGAGGTGAGTCCATCAGGTAAACAGTGGATGTAGCCGCGCATTACGAGAGAAGATGAAAAGAACGATTGACAGATTTTTCATTAAGAAAGATAAGTTAGGGCCTGATCGTGAAAATCATAACCAATGCTCTGACACGGAGCCATCAACCTCCCCTGTGACTGGCTCTAATACATTTAGAATTGAAACTATAAACTTCAGAATTTTTCTATAAAACACATAACATGCCGCGATAAATGCACTGCTCAAGAGTCCCCTCTCCCCGCTGCCTTACAGCGGCAGGCAGCTGCAAACAGATCATCAGACGAGGCCGAGATGAGAATTAAGTTTAACGTTGCCTACAATATTGCTAAAGAAGAACTCCCCTTCACTAAATTCAAGTCCGAAATAATTCTTATGAAGAAAAATGGCTTGAACGTAAACCCGACGTACAGCAATGATGTCGCGCGCACCCAATTTATAGGAGTCATTGCAGATACATTGAAAAAAAAAGACGTCTGTGCAAATTGTGAACAGTGCGTACGTGGAATTCCTGATCGACGGAGACACATATATCGCCACAAAGAAATTCGTCATTGTGTACAGTCGTATCTTGCGGAAAGGAAGACCGATGAATATATTATTGAACACATTGAGGTCGAGCATGCTCATGCCCAAGGTAAGCCCATGTCATGTCATGGAGCCTATGTCAATAATATGCCTACCGTCTCGTTACTGCATTAACCATAATATTGTGATACTTAAAAATGAAAAAATAAATAAATAGGCTGCATTATAAACTCTTGATCTGGGTAGTAAATGGTATTATCGTTTTTATTTGTTTAATTAGGAATTAATGCTGCTTCAAAGAAAGCATTTGCTGCTCTTGGGGACCAAAATCAGTTTAAAGTTTAAATTTCAGCTCAGAAAAGCACTTTAAACACTTTTTCAGTAAGTTTTAGTTACCTTTCTTGTAGAATTGTGCTTCAAATAAAGAACTTTATTTTGACCAGGTTGTTAGTTAATCATTTACAAGTCAATATTGTCTATGGACAGTGATTTTAAAAAATAAATGAATAGATAACTAAAAAAAGTGAACTTGTGAAAATGGGGTGTTAAATGTGATGCGGTTGAAAATTTGGGTGCACCTAACTTTTGTGCTGGTGCACCTAAGAAAAATATTTAGGCGCACCAGTGCAACCAGTGCAAAAAGTTAGTCTAGAGCCCTGTAAACACTAAGCCTTTACACAAGGGTTCATTCTAAACATATTTACAGATTCCAAATAGTAAGACACTACTTTATTGAATGAGTCCATGCAAAAAAATCTGAATAAAAGCCTTTAACATTTAGTTTCTATGGGAAATGAAGAAATAGGACAGGCTTACCCCCAAATTCTTCAACCAAAACCACAGGGCAAGAAACACACTGGTCATCTCGAGGCTGCAAATGATTCCAATCACGTTAGGCCAGTGGAAGCCCTCACACAGTAGACCACATTCCTTACTGACTGGACAATGTCTCTGTACCTGGTCTGCATCTTCATCATCATCAGGATCTACTTGCTCAGTTGAGGCCTCTTCTTCACCTTAAAGTTATTAAATGATAAGAAAGAGGACATCTTTGATTGTATTAAACTCATTTGCAATTATTAAACAAAAAATGAGCAATGAAGGTAATTCTATAAATATCCATAGATGCTTACCATCTGCATCATCAGAGTCTAATGGAAGATTAACATCAAGTCCTGCTTCTCCTGCCTAATTTAACAAAACATTGGTTGAAACTCAGCTATCTTTATATAAAGTTTTTTGTGTTAAAAAAAAAAAACAGAACAACTCACTTTTAAATCACCGTTCTGCAGGCTGCCATCAGCTTCTTTGGTTTCATCAACTAAATCACATCAAACATGTTAAATGAATAAAATGGAACGGATTCGATTTTGAGCATAAATGTTACAGCATTCCAAAACCACAAAACTCATACCACTTTTAGCATTAGCTCCAGCACAGGAACTCTGCAATTAGAAGAGTGAATGAAAAAAAACGGCAATAATCACCAACCAAATTTAATATGTTGCCATTTTTCACACCTCCACAATCTCTTTTTCTGGTAGAACTTCATAGATGTTGAAGGGATCCACCACTACCTCAGAATCAAATTCCACAAGCAGAACCTGGAAATAAACAAGTGTTTGGAGATGACTTTGAATGCAGGACAAACTTGTTTGTTCAGCTATGAAAAATATTCAGAACGCACCAATGCAGCATCTTCAAAAACCTTCAGAACTTGAGCCCTGCACCATTTTCTTCTTACTTGAGACCAGATCACACAATCTGACCCAACAGGCTTTTTCTCTGTTGCTCTTCTTAAACAGCCCAAGTCTTTAAAGAATAGAAAGAAGACCTCTGCTGACATAAGTTGGATAAGAAATAGCTTTTGGGGGAGGGGAAAAAGCTAAATTTACCTGATTGAATAATCTCATCTGATGATGACTCTGGTTCCTCAACGCAAGACTGAGAATCAGGGTTGATCAAGCTGTCTACAGTCCCAGAGCTAGTAGTAGAGATGTTTACAAAGTGCTGAACAACTGCTACCGACTCAGCATTGTCCTCTTTGGAAGATAATTGCTCGGTTGTACCGAACAGACTGCTGGAGGTAGCTTCCAAGTTCTCTTCTGATTCAGGCAACACTATACTCGATGCATCAGGTGCACCAGCATCTCCAGGAGGCATCTTCAGTAGATCTTCATTTCCAAATCCTGTACTCGAGAGTAAGTTAAGAGGGTCTTGTCCAGAATCCTCCAATTCTTGAACAGAGCAGCAGTCGTTTTCTGTATGGTCATCACCACGGTTGAGGGATACGTTGGAGTCAATTTCAACTGCAGAAGGAAGCTCTGCTTCGCATGACAGTTTAGTAAGTGGGGTTTCTTTACTTTGACTTCTCCAATACTTCCTCATGGCATCATTGATCAACTCATCATTGCAATGCAGCTTGACTGAGTGTGGCATGTCGGAGTCTCCCATTTTTTCTATAGAGATCTTTAAAAGCTGATCATTTGTTAACTCAAAAAAGGCATCATCTGCCTTTTCATCCCAGAAACCTTGTGAAGGATCAAAACCTTCAAGCTGGCACCAAAAGGCTTGAGGAGGCACGTCTGAAAGCTCGAGTGGAAGTGCTTTAACATCTTTAATATTGACTTTTGACTCATTTCCATAATCTATGAAGGTAATAGAGAGCAGATCAGTATCTTTAGCTGTTATTTTAGCTCGATACCACAAATTATCTTCAGTGAATTGAGCCATACAAACATTTCCAACTGCCAAAACTTCTGCAGTTGCATCCGAGGCATTTGCAGCCTTCTGCAACACTTCCGAAATCTCTTGCAGTGTTTCACTTTTCTCAATTTGGCACCAGAAAAGCTGCGGGCCCTTGACAAAAGAGCTGTATCCACTGAAGACTTGGCCCACTGATACCTCAGGCTCCTTAACTTTGGTGCAGACACTGATATTAGAGGTCTGAGGCACGATGTCTGGCTGAAGCTCAGCTTGTGGTTCATCGTCCTCTTTGCATGCAGATCCAAACACAACACCATTACTGTTGAGTTTCACCTCCCAAATATTCCCTGACATCTTCACAAAACTGCACAGGCACTTGTCTGTGTTTTGTTCAATAACTTGTTTGAAGTAAGGATCAAGTGCCTGATCTTCGCCCTCAACATTCAGCTTATGTACACAGCAATGTATGCTGTACCTAGGAAATGAAGCCAAAGTTTGATCTAGACGACAGATTTTTGAAGCAGAAACCACTGCCGTGTTTCCATAGTCTAGAAATTCAACATCGATTTTGTCACCATTGGTTTTTCGTACAGCAGCACGGTACCAGGAGCTGTCGTCAGGAAACATTGCACAGACCAAATCTCCCTCACAAATGTCGCTGGAGTTGACATTTTTGCATAATGACTGGTTACTATTTAACTTATCCACAAGTGCATAAATTTCAAGTTCATCTGCAGCCAACTGAACAAAGAAGCTGCAAGAGCTGTGGCAGTGAGAGACGAACACTTTATCTTCTAAACCCGGTTGGATTACTTTCGCTGGGAGAGTGGATTCTTTTAGAAGAGGCATAGACTTTGGTTTAACAACAGCAGTTGTGTCAGACGTACAAAGTTGCAAATCATCACTCTGACAGCTGGACTTTCTCTGCGGCTTGTCCTGTTTCTGGTTGTTGACAGTGTCTTTGGTTGGATTTGCTTGTCTATCTGTTCGGACTCCCTGTGCATCATTACGTTGTTTTGATTCAACACTTTTAGTTTGTTGTGCTGCATGGTCACAGGATTGTGGAACTTGATCCAGAACATCTCTTTTTGGAGTAGCGGTCCTTCCTTTCAGACAAGCTCCCAAACGTTCTCCACTTGCATTTTTTGAACCATAATTTCTACAGAGTATGTCTTTATTGATTTCTTGGTGAAACTTCTGTCTGATCAGTGAATTAATTTGAGTTTTTCCTTCATAAAGTTCCACAAAGAGCTTTCCTCCAGGTTCCTTTGCCACAATCAAAGCAGTGAAACAATGGCTGTCTGCAAATTTGCAAAACCAGTTTTCCACATCAACCGGCACATTTTCAGGCATATCGGAGAGGGCACATTCAACTGCTTGCACTGGGACAGACATAATCTCTCCTGCTTCAATTGGAACTGGCAGCAATTCGGTTTTCTCTACTTGCAGTGTGTCACCATAATCCACAAAATTTACCACAATTGATGGTTTTACAGACTTGATTTGCCCTCTGTACCAAAGTCCATCTGTGTACTTAGCAAAGCACACTGTTCCAAAAGTTTGGGGACACTTGGTTAACTCTAGCTGGTGACACAGTGAGTTTACTTTGTTTGTAAGTTTCTCAATTTCATCTACATTTCTCTCAAGATGACAAAAGAACTGGTTGACACTCTTCACACATGTGGTACTCACTTCCTCTTCACATCCAATTTTTATTCCATGTGTGGAATAATAGTAGGTGTCGAGGCGAAAGGGTGCAAGAGGGGATCTCGTCGCAGGTGCTCTATCAGCAAGATGTTTCTGAACCAGAAGGTTGCAAATGCTTTGGAATGGGGTCTCCAAATCCACCACATTGAACACAACTTTCTGCAAGTCATACATTACAGCAAATATGGTGCATTTAAGGGGGACATTCATGCACGCTGAAGAATCAACAAACTCTTGAAACGCCAATGTGGCTTCAGAACTCCAGCCCAAACCTGAAAGGGAAACTGGGTGGATGAGGTTGTACAAACTGCACCGAAAGGCTTGTCCTTTCAACTTCAAAAATGCTGGAGTGATCTTCCGCAGATTTTCAATTGCAACCTTAGCCATCTGACCATAGTCCACAAACAAGACATCCACGTGTGGGGTTTGGTGCTTTTGAATCACCAATGCTCTGTACCATATCCCAGTTTCCGGATGCTGAGCAACACATGCAGAATCCATAAGAGGATGAAACTCACTGTGTTCATAATAATGCTGCATATCTTGCATTAACACATCTAGACATGCAGCATTCGAGGCTTTTTGGCACCAGAAGTCATTTGGACTCTCAATGTAGGACACAATTACTTCCAGTGAACTTCCAATTGGAAACAAGTACTCCTTAAAAGCAGATACACTGTCGGTTACAGCTATAGATGTTGTGGACATCGGAGGCTGGTTGGGTGTCATGAAGACATTGGATGATTGGGTGACTTTCAAAGATTCAGGTTTGGATGCAGAATGATCTCCCAAGAACTTTTCATCTTCCGCAAAACCAGCACTGCACAACAGCTTGCTGACATCAGTTTCTCCAGCTGAGCTATGATCTACCAGCTGAACCATGAGTGTGTCTTGCTGCTTCTTTTGAACATGCAAATCAAGAACTTTGTCTTTAACAAGTTTGGAAAAGTATAATGTAGCCCTCTCGTCCCAACACTTCTGTCTGGATTTAATGCCATACAATGAGCATTTTACTGCAACAGCTGGAAGCTGCTGGAACCTCATTGGTAACTGTTTCAGGTTGAAACAATCAACAAGTTCCACATTACCATAATCAAGGAAGTATACTTCTGCGGTCTTGTCGATAACATTCTTGACAGCTGCTCTATAAAATGCACCATCTTGCGATTTTGCTGCACAGAGTTGACCAACTAAAGGCTTTCTAATCAATCCTTTCATACTTGTTGGATCACTGTACAGATGTTCGAGATCATCCATAAGTTGGTTGAATTCTTCAGAGTAACGCTGTGTTTGGATCCAAAACATTCCAGGGCTCTCGACATGCTGTACAACAGCCAAATGAGATGTGTTCGGTGTGAGACTTTCGGTGAAAAAGACTTTGAGGTCAGATTGTTTTTTTTCAGTATGTGTATGCTCGGCCAACATCTTGCTCTTTTGAGATAATGTGCTCTTCTGAACAGCATAGTCAGCCAAAATCATATCCGAGTCTAGTGAGTGTTGCTGTTTTGTTTCAAACAATCGGTTGATGTTGGTGTTCTCCTCTCCATAAAGTGTTACATACTGGACACCTTCAGAGAGGCTTTGATACTGAAACTTGGCAATCACTGTGCGGTTAAGCAAGAGAGATTTTAGGAACTCTATCTGTGAAGCAGTCCAGCCAACACCTCTGTCAACTATTCCATGAAGGGAGCATACATAGGTGACAACAGGCATTCGAAAAAATTCTGAAGTAAGTGGCATGACTTTGTCAGCTTGAACAAACTGTTTCTTCCCATAATCAACATGCAAAACCTCAACCAAATTATTGGTAGGCATTATTTGCTGCAGCACAGAACGGTACCACTGGCCATCGCTTCCTCTTGATGCACACGGGAGACCCAAATTCTCAGATCTTGCAAAATTGCTTCCAGCTCTTCCCTCATAATACTGAGTAATCTGTCCGGTTAGCTTTTTCAGCTCTTGGGAGAAGACCTTAAGCTGACAGAAAATCCTAAATGGACTCGTCACCTCTGTGACCACAACTGTTTCAACAGTGTTAGCTTGCAGCTCTGGATACATGTAGACCTGCTGCTGCTCCTTTTTCTCAAGGACCTCTGGATTGCTTCTGATGTAGGAAATTTTCTTTAGTTCTCCTGTTCCCCTGCTGGCATCCAAAGATCTCACAACAAACTCTCTGAACTGATCACAGTACAACTTCTTTGAAAAGCCCATTTCACACATCTGTCTAGACAGAGAAGGAATGTCAAGTAGGAACGTTCGATGTGCCACAATGACATCTTGAATGGTTGCGGTGACTCTTCGACCACAGAAGGTTTTCATGAACTCTTGAGCCATTACGGACCATTTGTTTTCTGGAGACAATGGTAAAACATTGGCAAGAACACAGAATTCAACTTCAGCAGGAAGATAGAAATAATCACTTTTGCCCCATGCAAGAGTGTTAGCAGTGGCACGCAACGTTCTACCTTCATCAATTAAAAACACGTTGTACTCGTCAGCATCTTTGGACATTATACGGGCTCTGTACCAGGTCTTGTACACTCTCACAAGGCACAAGTCACCAGGAGTCCCATCTGATTCAGAGAAACTCTCACAGGGAAACTGTATCTCCTTTTTCAGCTGCTGATATGCTAACTTTCGGTCTTGATCAAAATTTCCCCAAAACTCGACGAGAAAAGACGATGGGTTCAAATTTACTCTGGTAATAAACACAGCTGCATTTGCACCTTTCGATGGGAGCCCTGGAATTGAACACATTGTGATTTCTTCCATCAGTCACTCACTCCAATCTGTGTGCATCTAAAATAGAGAAGGAAATAAATGTCACTCCTGTAGAATTGAAGCATTATGTGCCAAAAAAGTAACCAAAATTGTAGTATAAAGTAACCAAGTTGCATATTAAGTTCCTTTTATGGATTTTTAGAAAGTACCTTTTGTGTGGTGTATAACATGGCTCCACGTTAATCAGTCAGTTTTTCTTTAGAATTGGAAAGTTCTTTGTTAATCCAGGTTTAGAAAAAAATGAATCACCGAACAAAAACCAATGCTGGGCTTTTCAATACACTTGCGAACATCCAAGACTTGCTCTGCCTACTATAAACTTAAAGAAGTTTGGATACAAGAGTCGACAGAATGGACTCTGGGGGAATCAAGAACAGTTGTTTGGGGTATAAGACAATGGAAAGCGCTTTTTGACATTTTTGGGATTTCATACTTGTTGAAGACTACTCAAACCACAATACAAGCTTTTGAATACCATAACAGGGGAACTTAACGGCGTACATCACTCTATAAAGCCCTTTCTAAAATCCATCTTTAATCAAAACTGTTTTACAATACCTCCTGCACTGCAAAACCACTGCAAATATTTCAGGCTTTGATTATGCAGACACATTATCCATGCAAATAACTATTACTTCCCAAACAAAATCGCATACCTTTTTTGTAATTCTTACTTAGTTTTAAAAGTGAACTCACACTGTCACAAGTGGACAAAAAAAAACTTTTAAAACGTAAAAGTTTACCGACCATTCATTAATATTACACTGTAAAAGCCAAATTTAAACACAACATTCTGATATTTTCATTTCAACAATACACATTTTAATCTAAAACGGCTGTAACGAACACTCTCAAAACTTAAACGAATTCCTAACTGTAAAACTAACGTAATTTATCATTTTGACGGTTTTAAGGAAAACCTTAAGATAAGCAGACATGTGTTTTAATAGTCTTCTTAATTTAAACCTCGCTTTAGGTGCTACAGGTACTGCGGTCAAGTGAGCCGCGTTTCTTTATCACGCGGTCAAGCCAACCGCACTTTGTTCTAGCGATCTTTTTTGTTTCTCACTTACATTGTGTATTACGGTAATGCACTGACAAGCAGTGGGAAACCCACAGCATTTTGATTTGCGAATGTTTGGCATTTTCAAAAATTCATAAAAAATTAATATTAAAAGGTTAGTCCAAAATTCCAATGAGCTTTTGTTTTACTCTTACTACACTACATAGTCAGACATTTTGGTGCAATATTACTGTGGCATTTTGGAGAAATTGCATTATGAAATGTGCCTCTTAGAGAATATTTGGCATATTCAGAAATTTATTTAAAAAATTATATTAAAAGGTTAGTCAAAAATTCCACCGTGTTAGTGTTCTATTCTTAGTACACTACTTACTCCGACATTTTGGTGCAATATTACTGTGGCATTTTGGAGAAATTGAATTATTGAATGTGCCTCTTTGAGAATATTTGGCATATTCAGAAATTTATAAAAAAAAATTATATTAAAAGGTTAGTCCAAAATTCCACCGTGTTAGTGTTCTATTCTTACTACACTACTTACTCCGACATTTTGGTGCAATATTACTGTGGCATTTTGGAGAAATTGAATTATAAAATGTGCCTCTTTGAGATTGTTGGCATTTTCTTTGTGAATGTTTGGCATTTTCAAAAATTCATAAAAAATTAATATTAAAAGGTTAGTCCAAAATTCTAATGGTGTTTTGTTTTACTTTTACTACACTACATAATCAGACATTTTGGTGCAATATTACTGTGGCATTTTGGAGAAATTGAATTATTGAATGTGCCACTTTGAGAATTTTGGCAGTTTCAAAAATTCATAAAAAATTTTTAAAAAAAGGTTAGTCCAAAATTCTACTGTGGTAGTGTTCTACTCTTACTACACTACATACTCAGACATTTTGGTGCAATATTACTGTGGCATTTTTGAGAAATTGAATTATTGAATGTGCCTCTTTGAGATTGTTTGGCATTTTCAAAAATTCATAAAAAATTAATATTAAAAGGTTAGTCCAAAATTCTACTGAGGTAGTGTTCTACTCTCACTACACTACATACTCAGACATTTTAGTGCAATATTACAGTGGCATTTTTGAGAAATTGAATTATTGAATGTGCCTCTTTGAGAATGTTTGGCATTTTCAAACATTCATAAAAAATTCATATTCAAAGGTTAGTCCAAAATTCCACTGAGGTAGTGTTCTACTCTTACTACACTACATACTCAGACATTTTGGTGCAATATTACTGTGGCATTTTGGAGAAATTGAATTATTGAATGTGCCACTTTGAGATTTTTTAGCATTTTCAAAAATTCATAAAAAATTAAAACTAAAAGGTTAGTCCAAAATTCTACTGTAGTAGTGTTCTACTCTTAATACACTACATACTCAGACATTTTGGTGCAATATTACTGTGGCATTTTGGAGAAATTGAATTATTGAATGTGCCACTTTGAGAATATTTGGCATTTTCAAAAATTCATAAATAATTAAAAATAAAAGGTTAGTCCAAAATTCTACTGTGGTAGTGTTCTACTCTTACTACACTACATACTCAGACATTTTGGTGCAATATTACTGTGGCATTTTTGAGAAATTGAATTATAATATGTGCCTCTTTGAGATTGTTTGGCATTTTCTTTGTGAATGTTTGGCATTTTCAAAAATTTATAAAAAAAATTATATTAAAAGGTTAGTCCAAAATTCCACCGTGGTGGTGTTCTATTCTTACTACACTACTTATTTAGACATTTTGGTGAAATATTACTGTGGCATTTTGGAGAAAGTGAATTATTGAATGTGCCACTTTGAGAATTTTGGCATTTTCCAAAATTCATAAAAAATTAATCTTAAAAGGTTAGTACAAAATTCCAATGTGCTTTTGTTTTACTGTTAGTACACTACATACTCAGACATTTTGGTGCAATATTACTGTGGCATTTTGGAGAAATTGAATTATTGAATGTGCCAATTTGAGAATTTTTGGCTTTTTAAAAAAATTCATATTCAAAGATTAGTCCAAAATTCCAATGAAGTAGCATTCTATTTTTACTACACTACTTACTCTGACATTTTGATGTAATATCACTGTGGCATTTGTGTCCCTTGTTGTTCCCTATGGGTTATGCTCTGGGAGTACGTATTTTTAGCTGGAAAAACTGTGTTTTTGTCAATTTTTTGATGTATATTATTCATTCTATAGCTGTATTTGATTCAGTATTATTTGAGTCCATAGTTTCTTTTAAATATATTATATTATATGCAATGTATAGCCATTAGATCGAGATTCATTTTGATGTGTTTTTAAAACTTTATATAATATCATTGGTATTTGGTTTTTAACAATCTGTATCTGGAAAAAAGTTTACTGGCCACAGTTTGCAAAACAAGTGATCAACATTTTAGTGTTCACACTTCTCAGGTCATCTGAAGTAGCTCTAAGATAGCAATATGTATGCAAAGTTGATATTTTGTTATAAAGGCAGTTTGACTTCTGAAGAATCATTAATTCTTTTACCTGTGCCGCCGCAGCATTATGCTTTGAAAATTATTTAATTTATATTAGAATATGTTAATCCTTGATCATATAATTATTTAAAGAACTGGTGTGAGCTCAGACAGTAGAAGGCATAGTGCCAGAACAGGTATAATGCTTGAAACTATTAACTATATAACTTCTGAATTGGTCATGATTGATTAGGCTTGTAGCAATCTATTTTGATTTGAGATATTAAGCAAATACTTAGCAAATAAAATAGTTGCAAATAATAGAACGTGAATTGGTAGTCTAGAGAGATATTTACCAGAAAAGTGCTCTCCCATGTGTTTCTTTTTTGTGCTCTGTTTCTCTTTCAGGCCATCATATATTTTGGGCTAGAGGTCGTACCACAACCACATAATATATTTTTGCAAGTGTTAAAAAGTGATATGCTACTCAGATTTGGAGACATTTACTTGTGAATAAAAATGCTGCAGTAAACCTTCACCTGACTTAAAACTCACATTTCCAGAGACCCATTTAGGCTTTGTCAGTTGGATTTTGCAATGGCTCCATGCATAAAGGCAACATTCTATCTTTCTGGCTGTCTTTCTTAATAATTTAATGTATTTTAAATTGTTGTTACAGATTTGCATTTTGTATCAAAGCAAGAAGAAATGTGATTATTTTACAGCTTACAAATGTGAATACTGTTTTAAATGTGCAAAGAGTTTATGAAACTTAAAATGTATAGACAAAACTGTCTTAATGATAGTAAAAACATTGTTGTTTTTGGTTATTGTTTGTAATGTAAAATTAAAAAAAATAAACAAAAGAACATTCACAAAGAAAATGCCAAACAATCTCAAAGAGGCACATTTCATAATTCAATTTCTCAAAAATGCCACAGTAATATTGCACCAAAATGTCTGAGTATGTAGTGTAGTAAGAGTAGAACACTACCACGGTAGAATTTTGGACTAACCTTTT
>SRMA01024080.1:0-27661 GCA_007224835.1 Danionella cerebrum | reverse complement strand
TGCTCTGCATTGCATTGGAGTTATTTTTCTTTCTTTTTTTTCTAGTGACTCAAGGTTACTTGCGTCTATTTGCATCTTTTTCAAATATGGTTACACATGAATTGGACAAGTAAAAACTGAAGATGTGTTGTGACAGGTAGTTTACATTGTGTGAGCAATGGTGGATGAAGTACCCAAATCAACCACTTGTCTAAAATACACAAGAACAATCAGCGTAAACATAAACATAAAACTAACTTGAATGTAGACACCAGGAACTGCAGGAATACAGACATATATATATATATATATATATATATATATAATGCTATTTAATACTTCTTGCTAAATATGTTCCCAAAACTGCATGTACATCTGCCTTTACAAGCACATCTCCTTCTTAATTAGATCAGCAGGGTCCCAATAATTTTCTGATTATTATATGAAACAAGGTTCTAAGGCAGTATTCTTCATGCTCTTTACTTTAAGTGTGAAAAGTATGTTGAGATCATTAAAATACGTGACATGGATATTTCACATTCCTGAAGATTCCTGGGTCATTTGATTCATCGATGTATCTTTAATAGCAAATCAGAAACAGATAATTAAATGAAGCAGTAGGTAATATTGTTATTTATAATATTATAACAGAATTGTCACCATTTTGTAAAAAAAAAAGAAAAAAAAAGGCTGAACACTGAAAATATTTGCGAGCTGAAAAAATCTTCCATCAATTTTCTGAAATTATTATTATTTTTTTAGGTTTTTGTAATTTAGGTTTAATGTCATCTGAAGATGCGAATGCTGTCCATTCTTTTGTAAAATTGATATGAAATAATGAAAATGACTCTGCCGCAGTCTTTTTTCCTTCTGTGTACTGACGTTTGCGTAATCTGTGCTGTGGTTACCATTTATTTGCATTTGATTTAAATGGCCTCACAATTTAACAGAAAACTGGAGGTCATGTGGATTGTTACCAAAAGGAACCCCGGGAAGATACTTTCACTCTGCATACGAAATGGAAAAATATTTTCTCTTGTTTTTTATGATTAACCATGGTGGATTCTCAACAGTCAGAAGAGTTCACATCTTTGTGAACCAGTGGATTTTCTGGGAAGGAGCTCAGTTGTACTGCAGGCAAAACTACAGAGACCTTTCCACAATCTCTAGCCTTGAAGAGAACAACATTCTCCAAAAGGCACTTGCTGGGACATATACTCCTGCTTGGATTGGGTTTCACAGGAATGGGTCAAACTTAGACCAGTTTATATGGTCTGATGGGGACCTGCAAACAACAACAACATACTGGAAATCAACCGAACCTAGTGATAAGAGCAACAGTAAATATTGCGTAAAAACAGATGAGACAGGTTGGGAAAATGATTACTGTTCTAATTATCTGCAGTTCTTTTGCTATTCTATGATTTTGGTGAGAGAAAATAGGACATGGAACAAAGCTTTGGAACACTGCAGAGATCACTACTCTGATTTGGCATCTCTTAACGTTAATGAGCTGCATCAAATTCAGAATAATCTAGTGGATGAACCCAGGGTCTGGGTCGGTCTCAGATTTATTGCTAGGCAGTGGTATTGGCTGAGCATGGAGCCTGTTCAAATTAAAGCGTCACTGCCTGATTGCCCAGACAAGCCCAGGCGCTGTGGAGCCTTCAACAGAGTGACTGGACAGTTGGAAAACAGGAACTGCAAAGAGGAGCTCGCCTTTCTCTGTTTCTAGGCTGGAAGAAGAAGAATCATGGAGGTCCACACACCTAAAATGTTGTATATACTACAGAGACTTCAAAAAAGTTTACTTGTTGGTCTTTTGGAATTTTCATATCAGATTGTGAAAATTATATAGGTGCTAATGACAGGTGCTCTATGTCACACGTTGGTTGAAACCCAGTCATGAACTGAAACAGACACACCTGTGTAGGAGGCTTAAAACAGGGTTTTAAGGGAGGAACAGCCAAACTCTGTTACCAAAGTGAGGTTTGACAGTTTTTTTGGCTAATTTAATCACAGCAACAAGTCACGGGGTAGTTGTACTGCATTCATTTCATTTAATCTTTTATTTGCTCAGTTTCATTTTGTAAACTTATGAAAATAAATCATTGTTTATGTTTCTTAAAACATTCTTTGTTTAAAGAATTTTGAAATGAATTAAATTTATTTTACTACTGGCTTCGAACTTTTCACTGTGTCACCGGTAGCTCCAGTTATAGGTTTGTTCTCTTATAATATCAATCTTCTGTCATTGGTAACCATAGAAACTCAGCTTCCATTATAATTCCCTGATTAGGGCAGCAGCAAATGTTTCCACATTTACTAAACCAGGATCGCTGGATACTATCTTTTTTTAAGCAAAATCCTCTTTTGTGAAGTGCTGATGGTCTCCACTAAAGCTGGACGGAGAGACACAAAACGTTACCTGCCGCAAAGTGTTGTGGGTTAACAAACAAAACAACTTGTGCTGTCATCGTTTGAGTCCTGTATTGCAGTCCAGATATTATTGACCATGACAAATCTCAGTTCTGCTGTATTAATGTTCTCATCTTGTATGTATAATTCAGCAGAATGAACCAAACAGTGTGTGACCCAAGCTGAAAAACAGAAAAAAAAACAGCACTTCAGTAACTTTGCTGTAAATCTTATAGCAAACTTGCATGACTTCCGAGACATGCTGTTCCAAGATTCTAATTTTGATCTGTTAATTGCAAAAGTATCTATTTATTAATGACTAATTATTAATTACAGTATTATTCGTGAAAGAACTAGAACTAGATATATTTTGCAGAAAATGTAAACATGGAAAAACTTTAAAATGTAAAACTAGGAAAGAAATTATTTCAAAACATTGATAAAAAATAATACCATTTGAGTAACAGTAAGCAAAGGCTTGCTGAACACATTTCCTGATTTAAAAACAAAGTAAAAATGGATGGAAAAAACCACACATTTGCATAAGTAGGATTATTTGGGATTGGCCAGTATATTTGTGTATAAGTTGAATGATTTTCATCAGATCTAGACAGACTTCAGTAAGAGCTCAGTCCTGCTGTAACACCTCAATATGAAGACACAAGGGTTCATCCTGATTATGATCTTTGGGGTGGCTACAGCTTTGGTTAGACAGCATTTTTATGTCAATATTTCCATGACCTGGAATGATGCTCAGATTTACTGCAGGACATTTTACACAGACTTGTCCACCATCACCAGTCAAGAAGAGCAAGACATTCTCGTTAACCTTGGAGCACCATATCCGGTTCACAAGTGGATCGGTCTGTATAGAAGCAAGCTAAACGTGGATCAGTTTCTGTGGTCTGATGGAAGTTCATTTTCTTTTTCTACCTGGGAGGTTAATCAGCCTAATAATGCAATGGGAGTGCAGAACTGTATTTGCATGCAACAGAAATGGAATGACTATTTCTGTAATGAGATAAACACATTTTTCTGCCATAGAACCTTAATTCTTGTTCAAGAGAAAAAGTCATGGGAGGAAGCTCTCCAGTACTGCAGGATGCACAATAATGATCTGGCAGTTCTTCAAACACAGACACCTTTTGCGATGCTGGGGAATCAATTGGCAATTGCTTCACAGACAGACCGTGTGTGGACGGGCATGCGGAACCTGATGGGTAAATGGTTCTGGGTCAGCAACACAAATACAAATGTTCATACCTTACTCCCTGAGTGCCCCGCTCAACCCTATCGCTGTGGAGCCCACAACATAAAAACCGACACTTGGGAGAACAGAGACTGTGCGGAGAAACTCAGCTTTCTTTGCATTTGAAGACAAAAGTGAGGAAGTTTGTTTAAAATATTTAGTGTAGAAGATTGTTCTTCTTCTGTTCTGAATTTCTAAGTTTAATTTTGTTTTTTCAACTGTTCATTTTTGATCTGAAGACACAGAGAAGATGATCGTCATCAGTCTTTTGAATCATATAGCAATTTAATAGAAACTTTAACTGATTAATATATGGTTCTGGATCTTACTACTTGTATCGTGTTTTACAGAAGTTTCATTTTGCTGATTGGTGACACTTTTATTCTTTCAGAACTGCTGTTTAACTAGAAATCTAATCTATCCAAACATTTTATTTAAAAACATAATCAGTTCTGTATTGGATAAAATATATTTTTAGACAAAAATAGAATCACACTGTGTATATAAATCTCATAGTGTGGTCTTGAATGTTTCTTTGTAATCATCCCTCAAATCTGTATATCATCATGTTCTGTCAATCATGCTCTATTAATTTCCATCTTAAGCGCTTGTAGTTGGTGTAGTATTGGTGTTCCTCTAATCTATATTAAATTCATGTGTATCACCTTGTCTCCTGCATCTATACTTAACTAGGCAATGACAGTTGTAAGACATTTACAAAATCAATTACTAGAAATGAAGTGTTAATAACATGGCTCAAGATTCCTTATATTGGAATTCGTTTTACCAGAACAAAAAGATCTTGAATGAAGATCAGAGCACTGGGGGATACAAAACAAAATGGAAGAAAATCAAATCATTAGAATGTGATGGTAAAAAGATTTGCATGACTTTGAATCTACCAGGACATTTTCAAAAGCCGGAAATTACAGAATGATCTATTGGGGGACAAACTTAACTCTGAGTTCAAAACCATATAATAGTAACCCATTTATCAACATGTTTTCATCAAACATTTTCTGTTATAGTTTAATTTAATTTAGTTAAAAGGGAATTATAAGAGTTTTTTTAGCAGCATTCAAGTGTGATATTCATCAAACCATCCATCTGTTTTGTTTTCTTCAACCATAATTTTGTGTCAGGATCATGTGACCACAATGGGTGAAAAGTGAGGTAAAATCGGAGAGGGGTGGGGATCACTCGATTTAAATCTGTAAGCTTTTATATGTGGCTTTATCTGTCCGGACTGCCATCAGCTGGAATCTGCTCTTTGAATTATATTTCACCGAAGCACCATTATTGGATGTGCATTGCTTTTAGTAAAGATGTCTCCTTGATGCATAAATCAGAGAAATCGCTCTGCAACCACGTTTCTTGGAATTTAAACATAATTTAAGAGAAATTGCAGGCAAATTACGATAACTGATGCCAAATAACCGAGACTGTGACCATAAAATGTGACAATAGTTGCTAAACAGCTAACCATTAAAAAAACATAGTTTTTTAATCAATTTCAGACTAAAGTAACGGCTTTGACATCCGCCTAAGCCCCGCCCACCTGACTTTGATGGGACGTTGACGTTTCTTTAACGAATGCCTGTTGCACTTATTCATACAAGCGTCACAATTAGAAACCAGTTATTTTACGTCACTCGGAGAAAGATTCTGTATTGCTCGAGCTGCTGTTATTCGTTCTTGGCGTCGTGCTGTGATCGACATATTTTGCAATTGTGGACTCGCTATTTCAGAAAAGACTTTCTGCAGAAAACATGGAGTGTACCTCGACAGGTGAATAGAAAGTTTTGTTTTATTTTATCCATGTTTTTGGGTTAAAAGCCAAATGTAAATTTGTCATAATGTTCCTTTGTGAACCTTATAAAAAGCGCATTAAATAACATATGAAAACTGATATGAAAAATCACAACTACATGCACTCTTTTAATTTACGGATAACTTTAATTACAAAAGGTCAGAAAAGATCGTTTTGAAATGGCGATTTGTAAAGAAAAAAGCCCGATTTCAACCCAAAAAGTTTTCTGGCTGATCAAGTTTGTCTTTTTCTTTCTTTTCTTACAGTTTTAGGATGTCTAATTATAATGATATGGCGATTTTGATTTTGAGAGGTTGTTGAAGTGGGCGGGTTTTATAAAAAATTTAATGTTGCATATATTCTAATATAATATTACTTTTACAATAACAAATAGTTCGAGTGTAAAACGTATTTGTTCGAGTAGTTTTGAGGAAAAAAAACAAGCGAGTAATGAAGTTGCTAAAGTACTTTAAGCGGTTACCATGGCGACAGCCGCCATTTTGTGCTTTCAGCTGCACTGGAACATCGACTAATAAAATAAATTGAACATTAATGTTTGCTTTATTAATAATGTATACAGCGATTAATGGTTTAAATGTTTGGCAGTGTGTGCGATACGAGCACATGAGACTGATGTCCAATACTGTCCATTAATGCAGTCTCCCATTTAAAACATGCACAAATAACCTATTAATCATAAAATATCAACGAACAGCATTAGTAAACACAATTGGGAGATGTTTACCTTAACGTCAATTTGTTAGTTCCACTTCAGTGCTTTATACAAAATCCAATGTACATTTTCTGTTCTTTGGTGAAAAAAAAATAGTTACTAGTTTCTCATTCAAATTTTTCGTTGTTGTTGTTTTAGAATAGGAGTTCACTTCATGCTGACTAATAAAACCAGTAGTAACATTGTGAGTTCTAAAAATTGATTCATCTTCTAACCAGTTTTTTCCCTTTCGGGTGTCACGGGGGTCTGCTGGTGCTTATCTCCAGCTCACATCAGGCGAAAGGCGGGGGCAGTCCATAACAGGGCAAAACATTGATTCACTCCCACATGGACACTAAGGGGAATTTAGATTATTCAATTAACCTGACATGTTTTTGGGATTGTGGGGGAACCTCGGAGGAAACCCACAGAAAAAGCACGAAGAGAACATGCAAACTCCCTCCAGGAAGATTACTGGCGAGACTTGAACCGATAACCTTCTAACTGGAAGGCCACAGTTTCAGTTCTGAATTCTTATAAATTCTTAGTTCATGATCATTTTAAATTTCTAAATAAAAAAAAAAATAAAAAAAATTCAATCAGTATTAAAGAGCCAACAATTTTATGAAGCAATGAGATCAGGAAAAAAAAATGTATCTATATCATTATATCTAATCTCATATGTTTCCTCTTTTTTATTAATCTTGTTAATTAAAATTCCAAATTACAAGAGAAAACATTTGTTTGCTTTTCTCAATGTTTTTTGTCTTCTGTATTATAGAGATGCCTGCGAAAAAGAAGAGGGGTAAAATCTGCGCTGCCTTCCATAGCTTGTGGAAAGCTTTGAAACGCCCTTTTCTTCGGAGCCACAAGACCCGCGTGATCTCTCTTGCTCCAGAGCTGGACTCCAATGGGCACACGCCTGGCACAGAGTCCATGCCGGTAATGGCACCACGACAGAGACAACCAGTGTTTGTGTGTCTGCCCGGCCAGATCCTTGATGATCTAGAGCCCCTGCCACCGCTGTCCATTCGGGAACTGCCTAGAGCTGAGGACCATCAGGAGTTGCTGGATACTTCACAGGATTCTGAGGATCTGGAGTCAGTGCCACTTCCATTTGGAGCTGTTCCTGTGACGCAGATGATGGAAATGTGTCTACCAGGACAGATCATTGAAGATGGAGACATTTCTGCAGATCTTGGGTGTGTGGAGTCCTCGTGGCCTCAGCAAGATGTTCTTGATGGTGAGTGTGTTCATTGTGCTCTTTGAACAAAGCAATTGAAATATTTTAGAATCTCGATAATTCTCATGCCTTGAAATATTACATTTAAATACCATCGAAGAGATGTTTCTAAATGGTTCCTATGTGTCTTTTAGTAAAACCTGAAAACAACATGAAGAACACATTTGTCATCAAGGAGAAAAAGTCTTCCCAAGAAACTCTCGAGCCTTCTCAGTCAGCCTTGATCAGGAATCCAGAGTCTCGGCCAAAACAAGGGGTGGCTGGATCCAGTCAATCCTCCTCCTCTGATTGCTCCTGGTTGAAATTTGGTGAGTCATTGTGAAGTCACCCTGTGCAGCCATACTATTCATCATTATCCATATTGTAGCTACTCGACGTACATCTAGGTGCATAGAAGCAACATAAAAAGTTGACATGAACGCCAACATTAATTATAAGAATGACGTGTGTAATGACTCCCAATTCTTAACTTGGTCTGTTTCACTGTTTTACAAAATTGATTTAATCTGTAACTTCATGTTTGTTCATGTTTTTCTCTATTTTTCAGGCTCTGTCGTCTCTGGCTATAAAGTTGGACGCTGTATTGGGAAAGGAAGTTTTGGCAGGGTGTACCTGGGCTTCAACATCTATAATCAGGATAAGGTATAGCCCATTTTTGATGAAGACATCACTCTTAAAATTTGGGAAAAGTGACAATTTCAAGGCAACCTTTGTGTAGAACATAGAAAATTATAAACCTGAGCTGACCATAATCTCCAAGAATATGATAGGATTCAAAATTAGTTCACCATATTTTTTTTGTTAATGTAAATTTGAATTTCTTTTCATTGATAGAGTGACACCGTGTGAAAAGTACTAAAGTATTTCACAGTTTGCATTAGAACAAATATTAGATTCATAGCACAGCTCTAACCCTGGTCTAAGAGATAAACCCTGACGTACTGACGTATAGATGGTCTTTCTGATAAACTGGTTTCGATAACTTAACTTGATCTATAAAATAACTGCATTGTTTTTCTCTCCTTTACAGGTTGCCATAAAGTACATCCCGAAGCGTCCGGATGACCGATATCTGAGAGTGGTAAGTCATCGCATCTAATGAAGTTTTGCGTCACAGTGTAGGATGTGGGTCTAAACGAGTTGTAATCTGTTTGCCTCTAGGACGGTCTCTCCAAACCGGTGCTCGCTGAGCTGGCCATCTTACTGCGGTTGGGAAGCTCATGCCAGAACATCATCCAATTGGATCACTGGATTGAACGAGAGAGCTGTGTCATTTTCTTTATGGAGTACCCCGACTTTACCACAACCTTATACGGCTTGATCCCGGTTCTAAAGGGGGATGAAGACTTGGCACGATTGCTGATGCTTCAGCTACAGGAGGCGGTTAAATATTGTGTGTCTCGTGGGGTTTTCCATGCCGACATGCATTCCGGAAACATCCTGGTCAATGAGGACAATTTCCATCTTAAACTCTTAGATTTTGGATGTGCCCAAGTGGTCTCCAGTGAGCCGTTGAGCAGCATTGAACATGAAGGTGTGATAACTGCTTAATTCTCCTCCCGAACACATTTTACGACTGATAGATTGAGACACAAGTGCTGATTGTTCACTAAATGCTACTCTTTCAGGAGATCTGTTTCTAACTCCACCCGAGGTCTTCACAAACCCCTCGTTCCAGGCGGCTCCAGCAAACATCTGGCAGATGGGGATCGTCCTATATGAAGTTCTCTATGGTTTTTGTCCTTACTTCAGCAAGGAGGAGATTATTAATGGAGATCTTCAGATGTACGACGGTATATCTGACGGTGAGTACAACCTTCAGCTCTGATCAATCTCACAATCACTCACAACCAAACAGCTCCTCCACAGATTAACCGTTCCACCAAAGATTGTGTTTTTTTATGTTTACCGAGTTTATGTTTACCAAGTATATGTTGACAAGTCGCTTAGCCTAGAAACAATCTGGATCGTAATTGGTCAGACATTCCAGAGACGGTTTGGGAAAGTCTATTTGTTTTGTGAGATTTAAATGCCTGTTAAAATCACAATTGATATGTTAAGACCTTAAGAGACATTTGTCAGTGGCCACCTTTTCTATTTCTTCACATCTTGTTCAGCACAATGTAATATTTGGTACTGCCACCTTTGTAGCAGGGGATTTTGTGCATTTTTAGTTTTGGTATATTTTGCTACCCGCTGTGTATAGTTAAACATCATCAATCAACACAAATAGATATGATATACTACAATCTCATCTGAGCTGCTGAATTAGTTTGGAGCAGAGCAAGAGAGGGCATTTTCTTTTTATCTGTTATTTCCAATGTTACCATTTGTCCTTACTCAAAGGAAAACTTTACACTTGCGAATAGTCAAGTCGAGTCTTGTCGACTGAAGTCACCATTTTATCGATGTTGAATGGGGAATGACTTTGTTGCCTAATCCCTGGGGCCGTTCCTCTCAGAATAACTTTCTCCCTTTTTTCTCCTTCTCTCTGATAACATTACAGCATGTTGTGACCTAGTCCGCCAGTGTTTGAGCTGCGATCCATCTGAGAGAATCACTCTAGAGGATATGGAGGAGCACCACTGGTTCGATCGATGAACCACTAGAAGGTACTGTCACCTAGAACTTCTTCAATTGGAACAAAACATAATTTGCTAGGACTGTCCAGATGTACACTAATGCTGCTCTTGTTTCGTTATAAAAAAGATCCGATCTCCAAAGCAGGGAAGGGCTTTGTCATCCGGAGGGAAGCACAGAAAAAGGATGAATGACTGTACATTCTTTCGGGAGCTGAAGTGTTCCCTAAAGGTATTTCACAGCTCAAATAACAATTTTACTTTAACAGAAACCATTTACTCTGCCAAAATAAGTGGGAATTAAAAACTAAATTAAAAAAAGATTGTTATTGTACTAGCACGAGCACAAGTCAACCACTTCTTGCTCCGTTTAGAGCAAATCAAGTTGATATTGTTTTTCCTGACTGCTCTTCCAGGCCACACCTTCAAGCCACGATATGATTCTGATGAAGTGCCTGCAGCCGTCCCTGTCTGTCCCTCAAGCATCAGCCCTTTCAGACATAATCGTGTTTGGAGAGGATCTGAAACGATGTGAAACTGGCTCTCAACTTGTCTCAGTTCATCAGAGGCAAAGCTAGCGGTTGCAGCAGAAGGACCTCTACACAATGCTCTTTCTTCTAATAATCACATATTTTTAAATAAATGTTCTTTTTTATTTACATAACTAATTGCCTCTGACTTCATTTATTCCTGTTATTATTTGAGTTTTGGAAAGTATCCTTCCAATGCAGTTCTTAAGAGGATAGCGTGTGTTCAGTGTGAGGCTTTTGAGACTGTTATGTTATGTCGTGGTGGAAAAAGTCCATTTGTATGTAACATTTTGTAAATACCTTTTACAACCTATAAATCCTCACAATATACATGGGTAAATCTATAGTAGATTGTCATTTATTTACTTCTTGTCCCCAAGGAGGTGCAATTGAGCTCTACTGAAAATGTTTTTCACTGTGTTTGAAACTCTTGCGAAGAGTTTCAAACACTCAGAACCCGCTACAAGTATACCAGGCAAGGTTTGATGTTCTCAAGGAAGAATACAAGAAATAACCATAGATGACACCGTCACAATAAAAGGAGATGAAATAAAAATCAACTCAGATGAAAAATTATGGTGATTCAAGGACTTGGAGATTGATGCTAATGCAAAGTACTAGGTGTGAGACCAAAAGGGAAACTTGCAGCCTTAAGATCACTTCCCCTTCATACCTGTTGTTTCCAAGCCACAGACATTTTTTCATGCACACATGAATGTGTTCAAAGCTCACTGTAGACAGTTTTGCACAAGTGTATCCTACAAGAATCTCCAAACATGAGCCACAGTTTATTGCAGATCATCAGACACCTTGCTGTTTGTCTCCAACTGCTAAGTGTCTGCGTTGCATCAAATGGTAAGTATTAAACTTCATCTTTCAATTAAAAAGTGTTTTTTTTAATGAGTGCTGTATTTTTGGTTAGTATACTATATACCTCTATGAACGTTGAGGAGAAGGGTAATAACTCAGGCATTATTTTTTTCTTCAATAGTATCTATTTCACCCCAATACTGTCATGAGTTTGATTTAAGATTATTTTATGCTGATTAGTTTTCCATTATTCGTTTAGGTTCAGAGGCACAGTGTAATCCGGGACTCATGGTGCCGCGGAACACCACGTTTAAAGCTCATGTCAAGACAGAGTTGAAGATAAACTGTACTGTACTGATGGATGAAGATGGATGTATCCCAAATATATCTTGGTGCAACCTCTATGGAGATTATTGTAAAGCAATAAATCACTCCGATTCCATCCGATCTGATTGGAAAAATGTGGAAGAAGAAAAAAAGCGAATGTTTCTCCTGGTTTTTCAGAACATCTCAATAGAAGATTCAGGCTCATACAGATGTAAGCATGGTGAAACAACTGTGAGTCACTCTATTGTAGTTACTGTTACTGGTAAGAAATTTTACTCTACTATATTATCTATGTAGTTAAATATAGATCTGCACATTGAAAGATACAATATGCAAGATTTTTTTACTTTTAATGTGTGTTTGAGCAGTTGTGTTCATCATGCTATATGCCACATCTTTAGAGGGTATGCACATGACAACATGGTTCTCCAAAGTCAGTGAAGTGACTGGCAAAAAGCCTTATCATGCATCAGCCGCAAATGAGATATAGAAGTTGTGCGATTTACTGCTTGAACCAATTTTCAAAGACCTCAAGGGCACCATTCTAAAGACTATTGAAACCCAAAGAAATGAGAAGCAAATGGATTGTTGCAATTCAAAGAAATAACTGGAGCTAAAACCTGAATTGGTGGTCACCATTATTGGGTCTAAGTCAGCATATTCACTTTTTGTAAATTAAATGTGTGGCATCTCTATGTTATGTGCAATTTACTTAGAAATAAAATTCTTAGTTGTATCTTAAGCCAAACATGATTTGAAGTTGACAGTGTTTCTCACAAAAAAAAAAATCACCCACTAGCCGTCTCTGTGGTGGGTGAAATAACTTTTTATAGCATTTAGAGTTCAGTACACATTAAGTGCATTTTTTTTTTAAATAGTAAGACACTGTTTTTAAATAGATGCTATGGCAAATGATATTTCACACAATGAAAACAACACAAGTAAGACTAGATTGTCATCTTTTTTGTTACGTTACAGGATTCATAAAGCATAAATGGTTAAAATGTGCATGTCCGGAATAAACACCAGACATTTACTATGTGTTTGTTCAATTTCTTATAACAGACGATCACAATGAACATGAACATATTGATGGGATCTTGCCCTTAGTCAGTGGAACAGTAAGGGTGTAGGTCATAGTTATAATTGTGACCATATTTGCCATTAGACGTCAAGGTGAGGGCTTTGGAAATGTAGATAAAATCAAGGTTGGTCCCACTCTCTAAAACTGTGATTGTTGAAGACAAAATTTCCTAGGGGATGTTTAAGGAAATGCTTAAATTGTTGTTCCATCAACAATAAACCAAAAAAATCATAAAAAAGATCTTGTTGTGTTGTCATTTTTTAATCTAAACTTATATATTTCCTTTTAAGGAATCATTTTGATTAAAAGCCATAAATTATCGGTAACCCATTAAAGCAAACAAAACAAAACAGCATATATTTTTCCGACACCTCCGCAATGTTTGCTGAAAAGCTTTGAAACTGCCTTTTTTTCCCAGAGCCAGAAGACCCCTGTGATCGCCTTTGCTCCACAGATACATGCCAATGAGCACACGTCTGGAACAGACCCCATGCCAGTAATGGCATTAAGACACAGACACCCAGTCCAGAGTCCTTGTGGCCTCAGCGAGATCCCTTCTATGATGATGTTCTTGATGGTCAGTGTGTTCGTTCTGCTCTTTGATTATAAGTGTCACGGTTTCTGCTCGGCTCCTCCCCTTGGTGAGTCTTTTATCCCTCTGCACTCCTCCCTGATGGTTGATCTGTTGCACCTGGCCTAATTGCTAACTCTCCACACCTGGAGAGTCAACTATTTAATCTACCTGCTCTCTCCAGTCTTTGTCGGATCCTCTGCCTTTACAGACAGGAAAACCTGACCTCTGAAACCTGAAACCTGAAACCTGAAACCTGAAACCTGAAACCTGAAACCTGAAACCTGAAACCTGAAACCTGAAACCTGAAACCTGAAACCTGAAACCTGAAACCTGAAACCTGAAACCTGAAACCGGACCGGTATTTGACCTTGATTTTTGGATTCTGGACTTATTCCTGTTTTCTGGTGTGTGACCTACCTTCTGTCGACCAACCTCTCTGGAAATCCCTTATCGGCACCGTCGCCTGGAAGTTGTATGTTCTCCTCCCTCGGAGTCTCTGGCTATACCCACCCGCAGCTGCTACTCTCCATACCCATCCCTGTTTCGCTGTTTCCCAGTTTCCACCCAGAACCCTGCACCCCTTTTTACCTTGTCAATAAAATCTGTTAACCTACTCCCTTTTCGTGTCTTCCCTTACGCTCCGCTCCCCTGGTGGAGGTGGAGCTGACAGTAGGATCCGACCTTCCCTTAGTGCGATACCGACGTAGCCTATTATCTATTTTAATAGAAAGGGAAATTAATTCTTTTAAGGATTTAGCTTCGTGCGTGGAACCCAATTCCTTCTGAAGCTGTTCGTCCAGACTGTGAAAATAGAGGTCCCTTAAAGCATCATCATTCCAGGTGGTGTCAGCTGCTAAAATTCTGAAGTCCACTGAATAGTCAGCTGCACTGCGATTAGCCTGGCGTAAACGGATCAGAGACGTGGCTGCTGCCTCACAACGAGAGGGATGATCAAAGACAGCTTTGAAATCATCACAAAACTCAGTAAATGAGATTGACGATGCAGAATCTCCGAGACGAGCTTCTGCCCAGTCTAGCGCCCTTCCCCTCAACAGACCAACCACAAAAGCTACCTTAGCTGGATCCGAAGCATAGGAGAGCGATCGTTGGGCAAAAACCAAGGAGCACTGTAAAAAAAATCCTCGACATTTGTTTAGGTCCCCCGAATAAGGCTCTGGAGGAGGAACATAGGACTCTCCACCTTCAGAAGCTGTGGAACTCGGATCCGGAACAGAATGCAATGATTGAGAAGAAGGTGAAGCAGAAACCGTGAGGTGAGCCAATAATTTTTCTGTTGTACTAACCACCATGGATAATTGCTGTTGAGTAGATTGGACTGACTCAGCAAGTATTCGGATGTCCTGATCATGCTGACCCAGGAGAGCTCCCTGATTAGCCAGAGCCGTTTGCATGGACGGCATACTGTCACGGTTTCTGCTCGGCTCCTCCCCTTGGTGAGTCTTTTATCCCTCTGCACTCCTCCCTGATGGTTGATCTGTTGCACCTGGCCTAATTGCTAACTCTCCACACCTGGAGAGTCAACTATTTAATCTACCTGCTCTCTCCAGTCTTTGTCGGATCCTCTGCCTTTACAGACAGGAAACCCTGACCTCTGAAACCTGAAACCGGACCGGTATTTGACCTTGATTTTTGGATTCTGGACTTATTCCTGTTTTCTGGTGTGTGACCTACCTTCTGTCGCACTCAACCTCTCTGGAAACCTTTATCGGCACCGTCACTGGAAGTTGTATGTTCTCCTCCCTCGGAGTCTCTGGCTATACCCACCCGCAGCTGCTACTCTCCATACCCATCCCTGTTTCGCTGTTTCCCAGTTTCCACCCAGATCCCTGCACCCCTTTTACCTTGTCAATAAAATCTGTTAACCTACTCCCTTTTCGTTGTGGTCTTTCCCTTACCTTCCCCTGGAGGTGGAGCTGACAATAAGATATTTTTGCAATTGGGATATTTGAGAATCATTATCATTCCTTCAAATTATTTTTAAATATCATCACAGAGATGTTTATAAATTGTTCCTTTCTATCTTTTAGTAAAAACCAGGAGGTACACACAGATCATGGAAAGATTTTAATTTGGAGCCTTCCCTAAAAGATTTGGAGCCTTAGATCTGGAATCCAGTCTCGGCCAAAATGATGGGTGGTTGCATCCTGTCAATCATCCTTCTCTGTTCAATCCATTCTCTTTCTGGTGCCAGTAACTTTTTGTTAAGAAAGAATTATATTTCACCAAAGCACCCTTATTGGATGTGCATTGCTTTTAGAAAAGATGTCTCCTTGATGCATAAATGGGTAATCAGAGAAAAATCGATCTGCAACCACGTACCTTGGTATTTAAACATAATTTACGAGTCATCGCGGACAAACTACGATAACTGATACCATATAACCGAGAAACAGCTAACCATTCAGATATATATATATATATATATATATATATATATATATATATATATATATATATATATATATATATATATATTTTTTTTTTTTTTTTTTTTCAATTTCAGACGAAAGTAACGGCTTTGACATCCGCCTAAGCCCCGCCCACCTGACTTTGATGGGCCGTTGACGTTTCTTTAATGAATGCCTGTTGCACTTATTCATACAAGCGTCACAATTAGAAACCAGTTATTTTACGTCACTCGCAGAAAGATTCTGTATTGCTCGGGCTGCTGTTATTCGTTCTTGGCGTCGTGCTGTGATCGACATATATTTCTCAATTGTGGACTCGCTATTTCAGAAAAGACTTTCTGCAGAAAACATGGAGTGCACCTCGACAGGTGAGTAGAAAGTTTTGTTTTATTTTATCCATGTTTTTGGGTTAAAAGCCAAATGTAAATTTGTCATAATGTTCCTTGTGAACCTTATAAAAGCGCATTAAATAAAATATGAAAACTGATATGAAAAATCACAACTACATGCACTCTTTTAATTTACGGATAACTTTAATTACAAAAGGTCAGAAAAGATCGTTTTGAAATGGCGATTTGTAAAAAAAAAGCCCGATTTCAACCAAAACAAAGTTTTCTGGCTGATCAAGTTTGTCTTTTTCTTTCTTTTCTTACAGTTTTAGGACGTCTAATTATAATGATATGGCGATTTTGAGGTTGTTGAAGTGGGCGGGTTTATAAAAAATTTAATGTTGCGTATATTCTAATATAATGTTACTCTTACAATAACAAATAGTTCGAGTGTAAAACGTATTTGTTCGAGTAGTTTTGAGGAAAAAAAACAAGCGAGTAATGAAGTTGCTAAAGTACTTTAAGCGGTTACCATGGCGACAGCCGCCATTTTGTGCTTTCAGCTGCACTCGAACATCGACTAATAAAATAACTTGAACATTAATGTTTGCTTTATTAATAATGTATACAGCGATTAATGGTTTAAATGTTTGGCAGTGTGTGCGATACGAGCACATGAGACTGATGTCCAATACTGTCCATTAATGCAGTCTCCCATTTAAAACATGCACAAATAACCTATTAATCATAAAATATCAACGGACAGCATTAGTAAACACAATTGGGAGATGTTTAACTTAACGTCAATTTGTTAGTTCCACTTCAGTGCTTTATACAAAATCCAGTGTACATTTTCTGTTCTTTGGTAAAAAAAAAAAAAAAAGTTATTAGTTTTTCATTCAAATTTTTTTGTTGTTTTTGAATAGGAGTTCACTTCATGCTGACTAATAAAACCAGTAGTAACATTGTGAGTTCTAAAAATTGATTCATCTTCTAACCAGTTTTTTCCCTTTCGGGGGCACGGGGGTCTGCTGGTGCTTATCTCCAGCTCACATCAGGCGAAAGGTGGGGGCAGTTTATAACAGGGCAAAACATTGATTCACTCCCACATGGACACTAAGGGGAATTTAGATTAGTCAATTAACCTGACATGTTTTTGGGATTGTGGGGGAACCTCGGAGGAAACCCACGGAAAAAGCACGAAGAGAACATGCAAACTCCCTCCAGGAAGATTACTGGCGAGACTTGAACCGATAACCTTCTAACTGGAAGGCCACAGTTTCAGTTCTGAAATTTTAGTTCATGATCATTTTAAATTCCTAAATTTAAAAAAAAAATTCAATCAGTATTAAAGAGCCAACCATTTTATGAAGCAATGAGATCGGGAAAAAAAATTGAATCTATATCATTATATCTAATCTCATATGTTTCCTTTTTTTTATTAATCTTGTTAATTAAAAGCCAGAAAACAAGGGAGCATATGTTTCCAAATTACAAGAGAAAACATTTGTTTGCTTTTCTCAATGTTTTTTGTCTTCTGTATTATAGAGATGCCTGCGAAAAAGAAGAGGGGTAAAATCTGCGCTGCCTTCCATAGCTTGTGGAAAGCTTTGAAACGCCCTTTTCTTCGGAGCCACAAGACCCGCGTGATCTCTCTTGCTCCAGAGCTGGACTCCAATGGGCACACGCCTGGCACAGAGTCCATGCCGGTAATGGCACCACGACAGAGACAACCAGTGTTTGTGTGTCTGCCCGGCCAGATCCTTGATGATCTAGAGCCCCTGCCGCCGCTGTCCATTCGGGAACTGCCTAGAGCTGAGGACCATCAGGAGTTGCTGGATACTTCACAGGATTCTGAGGATCTGGAGTCAGTGCCACTTCCATTTGGAGCTGTTCCTGTGACGCAGATGATGGAAATGTGTCTACCAGGACAGATCATTGAAGATGGAGACATTTCTGCAGATCTTGGGTGTGTGGAGTCCTCGTGGCCTCAGCAAGATGTTCTTGATGGTGAGTGTGTTCATTGTGCTCTTTGAACAAAGCAATTGAAATATTTTAGAATCGCGATAATTCTCATGCCTTGAAATATTACATTTAAATACCATCGAAGAGATGTTTCTAAATGGTTCCTATGTGTCTTTTAGTAAAACCTGAAAACAACATGAAGAACACATTTGTCATCAAGGAGAAAAAGTCTTCCCAAGAAACTCTTAAGCCTTCTCAGTCAGCCTTGATCAGGAATCCAGAGTCTCGGCCAAAACAAGGGGTGGCTGGATCCAGTCAATCCTCCTCCTCTGATTGCTCCTGGTTGAAATTTGGTGAGTCATTGTGAAGTCACCCTGTGCAGCCATACTATTCATCATTATCCATATTGTAGCTACTCGACGTACATCTAGGTGCATAGAAGCAACATAAAAAGTTGACATGAACGCCAACATTAATTATAAGAATGACGTGTGTAATGACTCCCAATTCTTAACTTGGTCTGTTTCACTGTTTTACAAAATTGATTTAATCTGTAACTTCATGTTTGTTCATGTTTTTCTCTATTTTTCAGGCTCTGTCGTCTCCGGCTATAAAGTTGGACGCTGTATTGGGAAAGGAAGTTTTGGCAGGGTGTACCTGGGCTTCAACGTCTATAATCAGGATAAGGTATAGCCCATTTTTGATGAAGACATCACTCTTAAAATTTGGGAAAAGTGACAATTTCAAGGCAACCTTTTTGTAGACCATAGAAAATTATAAACCTGAGCTGACCATAATCTCCAAGAATATGATAGGATTCAAAATTAGTTCACCATAATTTTTTTGTTAATGTAAATTTGAATTTCTTTTCATTGATAGAGTGACACCGTGTGAAAAGTACTAAAGTATTTCACAGTTTGCATTAGAACAAATATTAGATTCATAGCACAGCTCTAACCCTGGTCTAAGAGATAAACCCTGACGTACTGACGTATAGATGGTCTTTCTGATAAACTGGTTTCGATAACTTAACTTGATCTTTAAAATAACTGCATTGTTTTTCTCTCCTTTACAGGTTGCCATAAAGTACATCCCGAAGCGTCCGGATGACCGATATCTGAGAGTGGTAAGTCATCGCATCTAATGAAGTTTTGCGTCACAGTGTAGGATGTGGGTCCAAAAGAGTTGTAATCTGTTTGCCTCTAGGACGGTCTCTCCAAACCGGTGCTCGCTGAGCTGGCCATCTTACTGCGGTTGGGAAGCTCATGCCAGAACGTCATCCAATTGGATCACTGGATCGAACGAGAGAGCTGTGTCATTTTCTTTATGGAGTACCCCGACTTTACCACAACCTTATACGGCTTGATCCCGGTTCTAAAGGGGGATGAAGACTTGGCACGATTGCTGATGCTTCAGCTACAGGAGGCGGTTAAATATTGTGTGTCTCGTGGGGTTTTCCATGCTGACATGCATTCCGGAAACATCCTGGTCAATGAGGACAATTTCCATCTTAAACTATTAGATTTTGGATGTGCCCAAGTGGTCTCCAGTGAGCCGTTGAGCAGCATTGAACATGAAGGTGTGATAACTGCTTAATTCTCCTCCCGAACACATTTTACGACTGATAGATTGAGACACAAGTGCTGATTGTTCACTAAATGCTACTCTTTCAGGAGATCTGTTTCTAACTCCACCCGAGGTCTTCACAAACCCCTCGTTCCAGGCGGCTCCAGCAAACATCTGGCAGATGGGGATCGTCCTATATGAAGTTCTCTATGGTTTTTGTCCTTACTTCAGCAAGGAGGAGATTATTAATGGAGATCTTCAGATGTACGACGGTATATCTGACGGTGAGTACAACCTTCAGCTCTGATCAATCTCACAATCACTCACAACCAAACAGCTCCTCCACAGATTAATCGTTCCACCAAAGATTGTGTTTTTATATGTTTACCGAGTTTATGTTTACCAAGTATATGTTGACAAGTCGCTTAGCCTAGAAACAATCTGGATCGTAATTGGTCAGACATTCCAGAGACGGTTTGGGAAAGTCTATTTGTTTTGTGATATTTAAATGCCTGTTGAATGGGGAATGACTTTGTTGCCTAATCCCTGGGGCCGTTCCTCTCAGAATAACTTTCTCCTTTTTTTCTCCTTCTCTCTGATAACATTACAGCATGTTGTGACCTAGTCCTCCAGTGTTTGAGATGCGATCCAACTGAGAGAATCACTCTAGAGGAGCACCACTGGTTCGATCGATGAACCACTAGAAGGTACTGTCACCTAGAACTTCTTAAATTGGAACAAAACATCATTTGCTAGGACTGTCCAGATGTACACTAATGCTGCTCTTGTTTTTGTTATAAAAAAGATCCGATCTGCAAAACAGGGAAGGGCTTTGTCATCCGGAGGGAAGCGAAGAAAAAGGATGAATGACTGTACATTCTTTCCCTAAAGTGTTCCCTAAAGGTATTTCACAGCTCAAATAACAATTTTACTTTAACAGAAACCATTTACTCTGCCAAAATAAGTGGGAATTAAAAACTAGATTAAAAAAAGATTGTTATTGTACTAGCAAGAGCACAAATCAACCACTTCTTGCTCCGTTTCGAGCAAATCAAGTTGATATTGTTTTTCCTGACTGCTCTTCCAGGCCACACCTTCAAGCCACGATATGATTCTGATCAAGTGCCTGCAGCCGTCCCTGTCTGTCCCTCAAGCATCAGCCCTTTCAGACATAATCGTGTTTGGAGAGGATCTGAAACGATGTGAAAGTGTATCTCGACTTGTCTCAGTTCATCAGAGGCAAAGCTGGCGGTTGCAGCAGAAGGACCTCTACACAATGTTCTTTCTTCTAATAATCACATATTTTTAAATAAATGTTCTTTTTTTACATAACTAACTGCCCTTGACTTCATTCATTCCTGTTATTATTTGAGTTTTGGAAAGTATCCTTCCACTGCAGTTCTAAGATGTAATATTGCATATATTTTAATATATTACTCTTACATAACAATTAGTTCGAGAGAAAGTGTAAAACGTATTTGTCCGAGTAGTTTTGAGAAAAAAAATCAAGTGCGTAATGAAATTAGGAGAGAGATGAAATCAAGAGAGTCAAGAATAACAGCGCTGCTTCGTGCTGTGATCGACATAGATTTCGCAATTGTGGACTCGCTCTTTCAGAAAAGACTTTCTGCAGAAAACATGGAGTGCACCTTGACTGGTGAATAGAAAGTTTTGTTTTATCCATGTTTTTTAGTTGATCCAAGATGGCGCCGTGAACAGTTCATTTTAACGAGTGCAGCTTTCAATGTATATTTATTTATATTTATTAAATGAGTGTGCCTTTGTCCTCTGGCACTTTACTAAAGTTCGTTTATCCCCTTAAGGTTCTGCTTCAACATCTTTATGCCAGGAAAAAGGAAAAGACAACGAGAATTGAGAGCATTACGGTTCAGCGTGCCTCTAACGTTTTAATCGACAACTGCCTCGAGATTCTCAGTGTTGAATGAAGAGGAATTCCCTTCCCTTCCCGTTACTCCAGAAAAGCCACCTGTAAAGAAAGGTAAAGCTGAAATGGTGGACTCCGTTATAGACAATGTGCTGTCACAATTGATAAACTCCAGATGCGATGAACTGAAAACGTTGGTCAAAACTAACGCTGTCCAGATCACAAGTTTGAGAGGGGACGTGGAGAAGATTTATAAACAAATGTCTGAGGTGGAAGGAAGAGTTTCCCATGTTGAATTGTCTTTGGTAGAGGAGAAGAAACATGTCGGAGCTAGGAATCATTGAGTTGGAGAGGTACTCGAGGCGCTGTTGATGCTGTTCTCGTGTCACTTCATTAGCTCTACCGAGTTTTAAACCTACGCAAGTTAGTTGATAACGTGAATTGTATTATTATTATTATTATTATTATTATTATTATTATTATTATTATTATTATTATTATTATTATTATTATTATTATTATTTTCTCTTGTCAATTCGTTATCCCAAAGTAAAATTTTCTATTGTTTCTCTCTACACCACGGGTTTAAGGGACAATTTGAAGAGAAAGGCTTTATTTTTGTTTGCTAAACAATCCAAAACAGATTTTTGTTTATTTTAAAGAAACATTCTGTTAATGAGGATGTTCAATTTTGGAAATCTCAATAGGGGAACGAGGTTTATTTTTCACATGGATCAGAGTGTTCTGCTGGCGTTTGTTCTTTAAAAAACACATTTTCTGGAAGCATTTTGAAATCAGACAGTGATAAGAGTGGTGATTTTTTAATTAATGTTCTTGGTATACAAGAACTCTAATTATAATTAACGTTTTATCTAGTAAATGTGTGTGATACACACAAAAGTGTATATACAATTGTGTGGGCTTTGTAAACATAATAAGAAAAATATATATATATGTACACTTGTAAATATGTTCATGCAGTGTTTGCAAAGTTTTGTGTTTCCATGGAGAGGACTTTTATTTTGATACTCAATCAGGAGGATCTCTCAGGTTGAACTGTGCACTCCTTCAGATCGCCAGAGGAGCTGCAAAAGGACAGACGTGACTCCGTGGTTGTTTTTCAAATATCCTGTTTTACAGGTAAAAATGGACAAAAGAACAATACTATTACAGTGAATGTATATAATGTTGATGTGTGGAATATGGGCAAGTGTAAGAAGTGATTTAAAGTATGTTATGTTTGTACTTATGTAGGAAGATAAGTTAGTAAGTGTGCTCCAGTGATCTATGTAATAAGTCTGTATTGTTGTTTTGAGGGAAAGCCATTCGTTTAATCGTGTACATAGTTTATTCTAGTTAAAAGGCTCCGTGAAGCCACCGCAGCACTCATGTTTGGCGCGCTTAGAGGTCACGTGACCACCCACTGAAGAGAGACAGACAGCTGCTGCAGTTCAGAGTCTCGCTCTCTCTCAAATGCTCTCCATGAGAGAAAACGTCAAATTCAGTTGACATTATTATTTAAAAAAAATAGGAGTTATAGTTCATACTAGGTTATATACATATAGATACATCTATAAGTTATACATTTGTAGTTATTGTTAATATTGATGTAATTAATTTTTAATAACTACTGAGTATTTTGAGGACAACTCAAAGGGGAAAAAGATAAGACCGTGTGATTGGTTTCTGATGTTGTGGACACTAGAGTGATTACCGGTATTTGTTTATATGACTCCGTGGTTGTTTTTCAATTATCCTGTTTTACAGGAACAGTAACCTGTCTGCTGGGTCTCCGGAGGCGGGACCTGCAACATGTGCTTATTAAAAATTTGTCAGAAGGGAGATCTTTAAATTTATAGGGCAACCCTTTAGGTTGTTTGAGTGTGTAGTTCTTGCTCTGTTTCGAGCAAATCAAGTTGATATTGTTTTCCTGACAGCTCTTCCAGGCCACACCTTAAAGCCACGATATGATTCTGATCAAGTGCCGGCAGCCGTCCCTGTCTGTCCCTCAAGCATCAGCCCTTTCAGACATAATCGTGTTTGGAGAGGATCTGAAACGATGTGAAAGTGTATCTCAACTTGTCTCAGTTCATCAGAGGCAAAGCTAGCGGTTGCAGCAGAAGGACCTCTACACAATGTTCTTTCTTCTAATGATCACATATTTTTAAATAAATGTTCTTTTTTTTTACATAACTAACTGCCTTTGACTTCATTCATTCCTGCTATTATTTGGGTTTTGGAAAGTATCCTTCCAATGCAGCTCTTAAGAGGATAGAGTGTGTTCAGTGTGAGGTTTTTGAGACTGTTATGTTATGTCGTGGTGGAAAAAGTCCATTTGTATGTAGCATTTTGTAAATACATTTTACAACCTATAAATCCTCACAATATACATGGGTAAATCTATAGTAGATTGTCATTTATTTACTTCTTGTCCCCAAGGAGGTGCAATTGAGCTCTACTGAAAATGTTTTCACTGTGTTTGAAACTCTTGCGAAGAGTTTCAGACACTCAGAACCCGCTACAAGTATACCAGGCAAGGTTTGATGTTCTCAAGGAAGAATACAAGAAATAACCATAGATGACACCGTCACAATAAAAGGAGATGAAATAAAAATCAACTCAGATGAAAAATTATGGTGATTCAAGGACTTGGAGATTGATGCTAATGCAAAGTACTAGGTGTGAGACCAAAAGGGAAACTTGCAGCCTTAAGATCACTTCCCCTTTATACCTGTTGTTTCCAAGCCACAGACATTTTTTCATGCACACATGAATGTGTTCAAAGCTCTCACTGTAGACAGTTTTGCACAAGTGTATCCTACAAGAATCTCCAAACATGAGCCACAGTTTATTGCAGATCATCAGACACCTTGCTGTTTGTCTCCAACTGCTAAGTGTCTGCGTTGCATCAAATGGTAAGTATTAAACCTCATCTTTCAATTAAAATAATGTCAATAAGAAGTAAAAGTGTTTTTTTTTTAATGAGTGCTGTATTTTTGGTTAGTATACTATATACCTCTATGAATGTTGAGGAAATGGGTAATAACTAAGGCATTTTTTTTTCTTCAATAGTATCTATTTCACCCTAAAACTGTCATGAGTTTGATTTAAGATTATTTTATTCTGATTAGTTTTCCATTATTAGTTAAGGTTCAGAGGCACAGTGTAATCCGGGACTCATGGTGCCGCGGAACACCACGTTTAAAGCTCATGTCAAGACAGAGTTGAAGATAAACTGTACTGATGGAAGAAGACAAATGTGTCCCAAATATATCTTGGTGCAAACTCTATGGAGATTATTGTAAAGCAATAAATCACTCCGATTCCATCCGATCTGATTGGAAATATGTGGAAGAAAAAAAGCGAATGTTTCTCCTGGTTTTTCAGAACATCTCAATAGAAGATTCAGGCTCATACAGATGTCAGAATGGTGAAACAACTGTGAGTCACTCTATTGTAGTTACTGTTACTGGTAAGAAATTTTACTCTACTATATTATCTATGTAGTTAAATATAGATCTGCACATTGAAAGATACAATATGCAAGATTTTTTTACTTTTAATGTGTGTTTGAGCAGTTGTGTTCATCATGCTATATGCCACATCTTTAGAGGGTATGCACATGACAACATGGTTCTCCAAAGTCAGTGAAGTGACTGGGAAAAAGCCTTATTATGCATTAGCCGTAAATGAGATATAGCAGTTGTGTGATTTACTGCTTGAACCAATTTTCAAAGACTTCAAGGGCACCATTCTAAAGACTATTGAAACCCAAAGAAATGAGAAGCAAATGGATTGTTGCAATTCAAAGAAATAACTGGAGCTAAAACCTGAATTGGTGGTCACCATTTTTGGGTCTAAGCCATCATATTCACTTTTTGTAAATTAAATGTGTGGAATCTCTATGTTATGTGCAATTTACTTAGAAATAAAATTCTTAGTTGTATCTTAAGCCAAACATGATTTGAAGTTGACAGTGTTTCTCACAAAAAAAATCACCCACTAGTCGTCTCTGTGGTGGGTGAAATAACTTTTTATAGCATTTAGAGTTAAGTACACATTAAGTGCATTTTTTTTAAATAGTAAGACACTGTGTTTTTACATAGATCCTATGGCAAATGATATTTCACACAATGAAAACAACACAAGTAAGACTATATTGTAATCTTTTTTGTTACGTCACAGGATTCATAAAGCATAAATGGTTAAAATGTGCATGTCCGGAATAAACACCAAACATTTACTATGAGTTTGTTCAATTTCTAATAACAGACGATCACAATGAACATGAACATATTGATGGGATCTTGCCCTTAGTCAGTGGAACAGTGGGGGTAATGGTCATAGTTATAATTGTGACCATATTTGCCATTAGACGTCAAGGTGAGGGCTTTGGAAATGTAGATAAAATCAAGGTTGGTCCCACTCTCTAAAACTGTGATTGTTGAAGACAAAATTTCCCTGGGGATGTTTAAGGAAATGTTTAAATTGTTGTTCCATCAACAGTAAACCAAAAGATCCAATATGAAAACATAAAAAAAGATCTTGTTGTGTTGTCATTTTTTAAAATCTAAACTTCCTTTTAAGGAATCATTTTGATTAAAAGCCATAAATTATCGTTAACCCATTAAAGCAAACAAAACAAAACAGCATATATTTTTTCCACACCTCCGCAATGTTTGCTGAAAAGCTTTGAAACTGCCTTTTTTCCCAGAGCCAGAAGACCCCTGTGATCGCCTTTGCTCCACAGATACATGCCAATGAGCATACGTCTGGAACAGACCCCATGCCAGTAATGGCATCAAGACACAGACACCCAGTCCAGAGTCCTTGTGGCCTCAGCGAGATCCCTTCTATGATGATGTTCTTGATGGTCAGTGTGTTCGTTCTGCTCTCTGATTGTGAGATATTTTTGCAATTGGGATATTTGAGAATCATTATCTTTCCTTTAAATTATTTTTAAATATCATCACAGAGATGTTTCTATAAATTGTTCCTTTTTATCTTTTAGTAAAAACCAGGAGGTACACAAAGATCATGGAAAGATTTTAATTTGGAGCCTTCCCTAAAAGATTTGGAGCCTTAGATCTGGAATCCAGTCTCGGCCAAAATGAAGGGTATATGCATCCTGTCAATCATCCTTCTCTGTTCATTCCATTCTCTTTCTGGTGCCAGTAACTTTTTGTTAAGAAAGAAGTCTTTGATTTATATTTCACCAAAGCACCCTTATTGGATGTGCATTGCTTTTAGAAAAGATGTCTCCTTGATGCATAAATGGGTAATCAGAGAAATCGGTCTGCAACCACGTACCTTGGTATTTAAACATAATTTACGAGTAATCGCGGGCAAACTACGATAACTGATACCAAATAACCGAGACTATGACCATAAAATGGGATAATAGTTGCTAAACAGCTAACCATAAAAAAATATATATATACACATATATATATATACACATATAGTATATATATATATATATATATATATATATATATATATATATATATATATATATATATATTATCAATTTCAGAGTAAAAAGTAACGGCTTTAACATCCGCCTAAGCCCCGCCCACCTGACTTTGATGGGCCGTTGACGTTTCTTTAACGAATGCCTGTTGCACTTATTCATACAAGCGTCACAATTAGAAACCAGTTATTTTACGTCACTCGCAGAAAGATTCTGTATTGCTCGGGCTGCTGTTATTCGTTCTTGGCGTCGTGCTGTGATCGACATATATTTCTCAATTGTGGACTCGCTATTTCAGAAAAGACTTTCTGCAGAAAACATGGAGTGCACCTCGACAGGTGAATAGAAAGTTTTGTTTTATTTTATCCATGTTTTTGGGTTAAAAGCCAAATGTAAATTTGTCGTAATGTTCCTTTGTGAACCTTATAAAAAGCGCATTAAATAAAATATGAAAACGGTGATATGAAAAATCACAACTACATGCACTCTTTTAATTTACGGATAACTTTTATTACAAAAGGTCAGAAGAGATCGTTTTTAAATGGCGATTTGTAAAGAAAAAAGCCCGATTTCAACCAAAAAAGTTTTCTGGCTGATCAAGTTTGTCTTTTTCTTTGTTTTCTTACAGTTTTACGATGTCTAATTATAATGATATGGCGATTTTGAAAGGTTGCTGAAGTGGGCGGGTTTTATAAAAAA